>SJXQ01004815.1:85258-137745 GCA_006408695.1 Aepyceros melampus | reverse complement strand
AAAAAGGCTGTCTGAGGAGGCCTTACAAATAGCTGTGAAAAGTTGAGAGGTTCATGTACACTCGTGGCTGATTCATGTCGATGTGTAGCAAAATGAATACAGTATTGTAAAGTAAAACAAACTAAAAAATAAAAATTAATTAAAGAAAAAAATGTATATCTATACAAAAATATATACATACACACACAGTATGCTTGGCACACAGCAGAGGCATATATATTTGATCAAGTGATGGATGTAATCTCACAAAGCCCTGTAAAAAATCTGGATTACCAAACAGTGCTTCCCAATTTGATCTATGGGTAACACATCACAGTTATACAGTTTGATGTATTAAATAATTGATTAACCTTGGTGACACTGAAATTGCTAATGATGATGGTAAATTTCATTGTCTATGACTGAAAAACAAAAGGACTGCTTTTTTCTATGCTTATTGAACCCTTCCAGCTAAAAGAATTTAAGGAGAGATATTCTTCTTGAGTTTAAAAAAGCATAGACTTGACTCAAAACTTTCCTTCAAAAAGGTCTTTTTAATGTTAATTTTAATCAGTTGGATAAAGCTTTAATGTTAGCAGGACTGCCCTTCTTGCGATATGGATTTTCTGAATTTGTTAATGTTTCTCTCAACTTTTGGGGGTGGAGTTGATGGAGGTGGGAAGTTTTTTAAATTTAAATACTGTGTTATTATTTTTAATAAATAAGTTCTAATCTGGGAAAAAAAAAAGAAAAACAGAACTGTATGCCTAAGTGGTAGCCACCAAGCAACATCTAGTTGTTAGGAAAAAGAAAAGGCAAAGTGTATCTGGGTTTATCACACAAAATTTCCTATCATAATGTAAATCTCTGAAGTTCTAAAGTGTTTCAGTTATTTCTTTGGACTCAGTTATTGACCTCAAGACTTATTAATGAGAATTGTTTCTAATTTAGTAAAATGCTTGCTTTTTATTTTTTTTTTTTATGTGGTTTTGGTTTTAATTTTTTTTGAGTTGTGTGTGTGTGTGATCTTTTGCTTTGTCTCATTTTTGTTAATATCAAAGCTTTGAATTAAAATTGTGGGCTCTCCAGTGTGGCAACCCACTCCAGTGTTCTTAAGTGGAGAATCCCAGGGATGGAGGAGCCTGGTGAGCTGTCATCTCTGGGGTCACACAGAATTGGACATGACTGAAGCAACTTAGCAGCAGCTAGTGATAACTTAGTAATATCTTATAACTTTAAAGTACTATATCTAAATTCTATTTAATAATTTAGCAATTGTAATAGTATTTATTGAAACCATGACCTGAAAAATGAGTACATAATTAAACTTAAAATGGCTTCTATATATTGTATTTTCCTGGCCACCTCATGTGAAGAGTTGACTCATTGGAAAAGACCCTGATGCTGGGAGGGATTGGGGGCAAGAGGAGAAGGGGACGACCGAGGATGAGATGGCTGGATGATATCACGGACTCAATGGACGTGAGTCTGAGTGAACTCTCGGAGTTGGTGATGGACAGGGAGGCCTGGCTTGCTGCGATTCATGGGGTCGCAAACGTCGGACAAGACTGAGTGACTGAAATGAACTGAACTGAACTGATTTTGATTAGTTATTACATTTGACATTGTCAGCTTTTAAACTTTTTTGCATTACAGTCCGTCTAGTATGGATTGTAAAATCTATTTTCTATATTTACATACATACAATGATCACTGCTATTTCTTTTATCTTCCAAATTACTGGCATTCATTTTGATTCTATTTTCCATTTTCTCTTTCTTCTGATTGGCTAGATTTTCAAAAAGGATTCAATCAATCCATCTGAGTGCAATTTTCCTCTAAGTTCTTAAATTGTTGTTGTTGTTCATGTGCTAAGTTACGTCTGGCTCTTGGTGACTCCATTAACTGCAGCATGCCAGACTTCCCTGTCCTTCACTATCTCCCAGAGTTTGCTCAAATTCATGCCTCTTGTGTGGGTGATGCCATCCAATCATCTCATCCTCTCTCGTCCCCTTCTCCACTTCCCTCAATCTTTCTCAGTGTAAGTCTTTTTATGATGAGTTGGCTCTGTCCCTCAGATATCCAAAGTATTGGAGCTTCACCTTCAGTATCAACCCTTCCAATGATATTCAGGGTTGATTTCCTTTAGAATTGAGTGGTTTACTATCTTTGCTATTCAAGGTACTCTCAAGCATCTTCTCCACTATCACAATTTGAAAGAATCAGTTCTTTGGTACCCAGTTTTCTTTATGATTCAACTCTCATATCCTACATGACAACTGGAAAAACCATAGCTTTGACTACATGGACCTTTGTCGGCAGTGTGATGTCTCTGCATTTTAATATACTCTGGAGGTTTGCTATAGCTTTCCTTCCAAAGAGCAAGCATCTTTTAATTTCATGGCTTCAGTCACCATCTACCATGATTTTGGAGCAAGAAAATAAAATCTCTCACACTATCAACTTTTTCTCCATCTATTTGCCATGAAGTGATGGGACCAGATGCCATAATCTTTGCTTATGAATTATTGAGTTTTAAGCCATCTTTTTCTTCACTATACTTTTTATCTTCATCAGAATCTCTTTAGTTCCTCTACACTTTCTGCCATTAGAATGGTAACATCTGTATATCTGAGGTTGTTGACATTTCTCCTGGCAATCTTAATTCCAGCATGTGAATCTTCTAATCTGGCATATTTTATGTGTACTCTGCATATAAGTTAAATAAGCAGGGTGACAATATGCAGCCTTTATATTACTAAATTACAGACATTACTTTCTACACCATTATACAATAACTTAGCAGGGTATGAAATCTTTGTATTCACTTTTCTCACAATTCTGAAAATGTTATTTTAACATATTCTTCTGTTGAATTGTTGCTGAGAACTGGGAAGCCTTTTTTTTTTTTTTAAGGTATTTCTGTTCTACCTAGATTACAGTAGTGTTAATTTTTATATCTTGAAATTCACTGTAACTTCTATGACTGTCATGCTTTAGCAGTTCTCCCCCCGCCCATTTGATCACATAGAATTTTTTTTGAATTTGTACACTTATGGCTTAATTTATTTAAGAAAAGCATTCCTATACTATATCCATGAATACATTTTGCAACGTGAGAACAATCCCCTTCAGGGTTTAGACTTCCTTCTTTTTTGGGTCATCCTATAACAAGGGATGGAACTTCACTGGTAAAGAATCTGCTTGCAATGCAGGAGCCACACAAACAAAGCTAGTGGAGGTAATGGAATTCCAGATTAGCTGCTTATTATCTTAAAAGGTGGTGCTGTTAAAGTGGAGGTGTTGGAACCTCAAGTGAGCTCTTTAAAATCTTAAAAGATGGTGCTGCACTCAATATGTCAGCAAATTTGGAAAACTCATAGGATGAGAAAAGATCAGTTTTCATTCCAACTCAAAAGAAAGGCAATGCCAAAGAATGTTTAAGCTGCCATATAATTGCACTAATTTCACAGGTTAGGAGGATAATGCTCAAAATCCTTCAAGTTAGGCTTCAACAGTACATGAACTGAACACTTCCAGATGTACAAGCTGGCTGGATTTGGAAAATGCAGAGAAACCATAGATCAAATTGCCAACCTCCTTGAAGTATTAAAAAAAAAAAAAAAAAAAGGCAAAGAAATTCCAAAAAAAAAGAAAAAGAAAGAAAGAAGTCTATTTCTGTTTCATTGACTACATTAAAGCCTTTGACTGTGTGGATCACAACAAACTGTGGAAAATTCTTAAAGAGAGAGTAACACCAGACCATCTTACTTGTTCCTGAGAAACCTGTATGCAGAAAAAAAGCAACAGTTAGTACTGGACATGGAACAATAGTTTCAAATTTGAAAAGGAATATATCAAGGCTGCATACTTTCACTCTGCTTGTTTAACTTCTATGCAGAATACATCATGTGAAATACCAGCCTGGATGAAGCGCAAGCTGGAATCAAGATTACCAGGAGAAATATCAATAACCTCTGATATGCACATGATATACTCTAATGGCAAAAAATGAAGAACTAAAGAAGCTCTTGATGAAGGTAAATAGAAGAATGGAAAAGCTGGCTTAAAACTCAACATTCAAAAAGCTAAGATCCAGGCAAATGGTCCCATCACTTCATGGCAAATATATGGGCAAAAAGTGGAAAGAGTGACAAGTTTCACTTTCTTGGGCTTAAAAATCACTGTGGACAATGATTACAGCCATGAAATTAAAAGATGTCTGCTCCCTGGAAGAAATGCTGTGACAAACCTAGATAGCACATTAAAAAGAAGAGACTTTACCAACAAAGGTCTACCTAATTAAAGCTATGGTTTTCCCACTTTTCATGTAAGTATGTGAGAGTTGGACCATAAAGAAGACTGAGTGCTGAAAAGCTGATGCTTTTGAACTGTGGTGCTGGAGATGACTCTTGAGAGCTCCTTGGACTGCAAGGAGGTAATACCAGTCAATCTTAAAGGAAATCAACCTTGAATATTCATTGGAAGTAATGATACTGAAGCTGATCTGCCAATGCATTCATTGGCCACCTGATGCAAAGTGTCAACTCACTGAAAAAAAAAAAAAAAAAACTGATGCTGAGAATGATTGAAGACAAAAGGAGAAAACAGTGGAAGAAAATGAATGGTTAGCATCACTGACTCAATGGATATGAATTTGAACAAACTCTGGGAGATAGTAAAGGACAGGGAAGCTTGGCCTACTGCAGTCTTTCAGTTCAGTTCAGTTCAGTCACTCAGTCGTGTCTGACTCTTTGCGACCCCATGAATCCCAGCACACCAGGCCGCCCTGTCCATCACCATCTCCCGGAGTTCACTCAGACTCACATCCATTGAGTCCATGATGCCATCCAGCCATCTCATCCTCGGTTATCCCCTTCTCCTCCTGCCCCCAATCCCTCCCAGCATCAGAGTCTTTTCCAGTGAGTCAACTCTTCACATGAGATGGCCAAAGTACTGGAGCTTCAGCTTTAGCATCATTCCTTCCAAAGAAATCCCAGGGTTGATCTCCTTCAGAATGGACTGGTTGGATCTCCTTGCAGTCCAAGGGACTCTCAAGAGTCTTCTCCAACACCACAGTTCAAAAGCATCAATTCTTCGGTGCTCAGCCTTTTTTACAGTCCAACTCTCACATCCATACATGACCACAGCAAAAACCATAGCCTTGACAAGATGGACCTTAGTTGGCAAAGTAATGTCTCTGTTTTGAATGTACTATCTAGGTTGGTCACAACTTTTCTCCCAAGGACTAAGCGTCTTTGAATTTCATGGCTGCAGTCACCATCTGCGGTGATTTTGGAGCCCCCCAAAATAAAATGTGACACTGTTTCTACTGTTTCCCCATCTATTTCCGATGAAGTGATGGGACCAGATGCCATGATCTTCATTTTCTGAATGTTGAGCTTTAAGCCAACTTTTTCACTCTCCTCTTTCACTTTCATCAAGAGGGTTTTGAGTTCCTCTTCACTTTCTGCCGTAAGAGTGGTGTCATCTGCATATCTGAAGTTATTGTTATTTCTCCCAACAATCTTGATTCCAGCTTGTGTTGCTTCCAGTCCAGCATTTCTCATGATGTACTCTGCATATAAGTTAAATAAGCAGGGTGACAATACACAGCCTTGACGTACTCCTTTTCCTATTTGGAACCACTCTGTTGTTCCATGTCCAGTTCCAACTATTGCTTCCTGATCTGCATACAGATTTCTCAAGAGGCAGGTCAGGTGGTCTGGTATTCCCATCTCTTTCAGAATTTTCCACAGTTTATTGTGATCCACACAGCCAAAGGCTTTGGCATAGTCAATAAAGCAGAAATAGATGTTTTTCTGGAACTCTCTTGCTTTTTCCATGATCCAGCTGATGTTGACAATTTGGTTCCTCTGCCTTTTCTAAAACCAGCTTGAACATCAGGGAGTTCACAGTTTATGTATTGCTGAAGCCTGGTTTGGAGAATTTTGAACATTACTTTACTAGCATGTGAGATGAGTGCAATTGTGCGGTAGTTCGAGCATTCTTTGGCATTGCCTTTCTTTTGGATTGGAACGAAAACTGACCTTTTCCAGTCCTGTGGCCACTGCTGAGTTTTCCAAATTTACTGGCGTATTGAGTTCAGCACTTTCACAGTATCATCTTTCAGGATTTTAAATAGCTTAACTGGAATTCCATTACCTCCACTAGCTTTGTTCGTAGTGATGCTTTCTAAGGTCCACTTGACTTGACAATCCAGGATGTCTGGCTCTAGATTATTGATCATATCATCATGATTACTGGGTCATGAAGATCTTTTTAGTACAATTCTTCCATGTATTCTTGCCACCTCTTCTTAATATCTTCTGCTTCTGTTAGGTCCAGACCATTTCTGTCCTTTATCGAGCCCATCCTTGCATGAAATGTTCCCTTGGTATCTCTAATTTTCTTGAAGAGATCTCTTGTCTTTCCCATTCTATTCTTTTCCTCTATTTCTTTGCATTGATCGCTAAAGAAGGCTTTCTTATCTCCTCTGGCTATTCTTTGGACCTGTGCATTCAGATGCTTATATCTTTCCTTTTCTCCTTTGCTTTTCACCTCTCTTCTTTACACAGCTATTTGTAAGCCTTCCCCAGACAGCGATTTTTCTTTTTTCCATTTCTTTTCCATGGGGATGGTCTTGATCCCTGTCTCCTGTACAATGTCATGAACCTCAGTCCATAGTTCATCAGGCATTCTATCTATCAGATCTAGACCCTTAAATCTATTTCTCACTTCCACTGTATAATCATAAGGGATTTGATTTAGGTCATACTTGAATGGTCTAGCGGTTTTCCCTACTTTCTTCAGTTTAAGTCTGAATTTGGCAATCAGGAGTTCATGAGTCTATGGTATTGCAGTCTATAGGGTTGCAATAAGTCAGAAAGAGTAAGAGACTAAACAACAGCAAGAATTACTGCCAACATATGGTGTAGTTACCCTAGTTTACTTTTGACAACTGGAAGAATTCTTGTGTTAATTTTTATCCTATACTGAAGAATAGTTGATTTACCATGTTTTGTTTGTATCAGGTGTACCACAATGTGATTCAGTTATACATATAACCACTTATTTTAAATTCTGTTCTCATGTAGATTATTACATAATAGTGAGTAGAATTTCCTGTGCTATACAGTAGATGCTTTTGATTATTTATTTTATGTATAGTAGTGTCTACATGTTAATCCTTATCTTCTAGTTTATTCCTCCCTCCAACTTGTCTCCTTTGGTTACCATAACTTTGTTTTCAAAGTCTATAAGTCTACTTCTGCTTATAAATAAGTCATTTGTATCAGTCTTTAGACTTCGCATATAACTGATATGATATATGTCTTTCTCTTTCTGACTTACTTCAATTAGTACAATAATCTCTAGGTCCATCCATATTACTGTAAATGACATGATTTCATTCCTTTTAATGGCTGATTAATATTCCATTTTATATATGCTCCCTGTGCTCTTTATCCATTCCTCTGTTGATGGATTTTAGTTTGCTTCTATATCTTAATTATTGTAAATAGTGTAGCAATGAACATATGGGTTCATATATTTTTTTGAGTTATATTATTCTCTGAATTTATATCCAGAAGTGGGAGTCCTGGTTCATATGATAATTGCATATTTAGTTTTTAAAGGAATCCCCACATGGTTCTGCATAATAGCATATCACTTTACATTCTCAAGAACAATGTAAGGAGGTTTCTTTTCTCCACACCCTCTCCAACATTTATTGTTTGCAGACTTTTTGATGATAGCCATTCTGACTGATGTGAGGTGATATCTCATTGTAATTTTGACTTGCATTTCTCTAATAATTTGCAATATTTTGCATTGTTCTTTGCTTTCTAGCCATCTGTATGTCTTCTTTGAAGAAACATCTATTTAGATATTCTACTTGGAGTTTTCCATTTTTTAATATTGAGCTGCATGAGCTGTCTGAGTGTTTTGAAAATCTCTTTCAGTAGCTTAATTTACATTCTGTGAGAGACAATGCCTTTTGATTTTGTTTATGATTTCATTTGTTGTGCAGAAGTTTTTAAACTTAATTATGTCCCATTTGTTTACTTTTGTTTTTATTTCCAATACTCTGGGAGATGGATCAGAGAAGATCTTACTGCTATTCATGTCAAAGAGTGTTCTATATATGCTTTCCTCAAGAGTTAATAGTATTCAGATTTACATTTAGGTCTTCACTCCAGTTTGAGTTTATTTTTGCATATGATGCTAGACAATGTTCTAATTTCATTCTTTTGCATGTACCTGTTCAGTTTTTCCAGTATCACTTGAAAAGATTGTCTTTTCTCCTTATACATTCTTGTCTCCTTTGTCCATAAGTTGACCATAGGCATGTGGGTTTATTTCTGGGCTTTCTATCCATTCTGTTGAACTATGTTTGTATTTTTGTGTCAGTACTCTACTATTTTGATTACTGTGGCTTTGTAATATGGTTTGAAGTAAAGAAGCTTGTTTCTTGAGATTTGAAAGAATTCTATGGAAGAATTTACTAGACTTTATTAACAAATGAATGAGGCTAAGTGTACCAAGTATTCTGCGTGATAGAGATGAACTGATAAACAGGAAATTTGCAATTACTTTCTACATAGCTTTTTATGAGAAATGTAGGTACCATTATCCAGATACAGGTTCAGAAAAAATCTGTCTTATTTCATGAAAAGGAGAACTTGATAGAAGAAAAGTACATATAATCTTCTCTTTCACTTTAAACCTTAGCTTCCAGGTATAACTCTATTAGTTGAAACAGAGAGTCAGTAGTAAAAATGAAATAAATGGATCAAGATGTAAAACTAAGAAAGAAACCAATCTAGTATAAAAGAGCATTTTAAAATAATTGTTTAGGTATTGTGTAATAATAGACAATTGAATAGAAGAGAATACTGTTTCTATGCACAAAACTGAACAGTGTCAAAACTGAGTAGGTAGGAATTCAGGAGTAGAGGGGGAAGAAGAGCAGTATTTACAAAAAGTAATACTGGATCTGTTGGCCATTGGTGAGGAAAAGTTAATTTTGATCCTTACCTTGATTTTTCCTAGCTTTGTAGAAATATAAATGACATAATATTGTGTTTAGTACAGTATATAATAAAGCATTATTAGGTAGTCTCCATACTGTATCTAGATCCTAGTAACATATTCAACTTATAACTGGGAGTTTGTACCCTATGACCATTGCTACTCATTTTAGGCACACCTTATCTTTGGCACTCTGCATAGAAGTTAAATAAACAGGGTGAAAATATGCAGCCTTGACATACTACTTTTCCTATTTGGAACCAGTCTGTTGTTCCATGTCCAGTTCTAACTGTTGCTCCTGACCTGCATACAGGTTTCTCAAGAGGCAGGTCAGGTGGTCTGGTATTCCCATCTCTCTCAGAATTTTCCACAGTTGATTGTGATCCACACAGTCAAAGGCTTTGGCATAGTCAATAAAGAAGAAATAGATGTTTTTCTGGAACTCTCTTGCTTTTTCCATGATCCAGTGGATGTAGGCAATTTGATCTCTGGTTCTTCTGCCTTTTCTAAAAGCAGCTTGAACATCAGGGAGTTCATGGTTCACGTATTGCTGAAGCCTGGCTTGCAGACTTTTGAGCATTACTTTACTAGCATGTGAGATAAGTGCAATTGTGTGGTAGTTTGAGCATTATTTGAACTTCCCTGGTGGCTCAGATGGTAAAGTGTCTGTCTGCAATGCGAGAGACCCGGGTTCAATCCCCGGGTCGGGAAGATCCCCTGGAGAAGGGAATGGCATTCCACTCCAGTACTATTGCCTGGAGAATCCCATGGACAGAGGATCCTGGTAGGCTACAGTCCATGGGGTCACAAAGAGTCGGACATGACTGAGTGACTTCACTTTCACTTTGAGCATTATTTAGCATTACTTTTCTTTTGGATTGGAATGAAAACTGACCTTTTCCAGTCCTGTGGCCACTGCTGGGTTTTCCAAATTTGTTGGTTTTTTGAGTGCAGCACTTTCAAAGCATCACCTTTCAGGATTTGAAACAGCTCAACTGGAATTGCATCACCTCCACTAGCTTTGTTCGTAGTGATGCTTTCTAAGGCCCACTTGATTTCACATTCCAGGATGTCTGGCTCTAGGTGAGTGATCACACCATCAGGATTATCTTGATCATGAAGATTTTTTTTTTTTATAGTTCCTCTGTGTATTCTTGACACCTCTTCTTAATATATTCTGCTTCTGTTAGGTCCAAACGATTTCTGTCTTTTATCGAGCCCATCTTTGTATGAAATGTTCCCTTGGTGTCTCTAATTTTCTTGAATACGTCTCTAGTCTTTCCCATTCTGTTGTTTTCCTCTATTTCTTTGCATTGATGCTGAAGAAGGCTTTCTTATCTCTTCTGGCTATTCTTTGGAACTCTGCATTCAGATGCTTGTATCTTTTCTTTTCTCCCTTGCTTTTCGCTTGAAGAAGCACAAGCTGGAATCAAGATTGATTCCAGGAGAAAATATCAATAACCTCAGATATGCAGATGACACCACACTTATGGCAGAAAGTGAAGAAGAGCTTAAAAGCCTCTTGATGAAAGGGAAAGTGGAGAGTGAAAAAGTTGGCTTAAAGCTCAACATTCAGAAAACGAAGATCATGGCATCTGGTCCCATCACTTCATGGGAAATAGACAGAGAAACAGTGTAAAGAGTGTCAGACTTTATTTTTGGGCTCCAAAATCACTGCAGATGGTGACTGCAGCCATGAAATTAAAAGACACTTACTCCTTGGAAGAAAAGTTATGACCAACCTAGATAGCATATTGAAAAGCAGAGACATTACTTTGCCAACTAAGGTCCGTCTAGTCAAGGCTATGGTTTTTCCTGTGGTCATGTATGGATGTGAGAGTTGGACTGTGAAGAAGGCTGAGCGCCGAAGAATTGATGGTTTTGAACTGTGGTGTTGGAGAAGACTCTTGAGAGTCCCTTGGACTGCAAGGAGATCCAACCAGTCCATTCTGAAGGAGATCAACCCTGGGATTTCTTTGGAAGGAATGATGCTAAAGCTGAAGCTCCAGTACTTTGGCCACTTCATGCGAAGAGTTGACTCATTGGAAAGACTCTGATGCTGGGAAGGATTGGGGGCAAGAGGAGAAGGAGATGACAGAGGATGAGATGGCTGGATGGCATCCCTGACTCGATGGATGTGAGTCTGAGTGAACTCTGGGAGTTGGTGATGGACAGGAAGGCCTGGCGTGCTTCAATTCATGGGGTCGCAGAGAGTTGGACACAACTGAGTGACTGAACTGAACTGAACTGAACTGAACCAACAAGTACTTCCTATATAGCATAGGGAAGTCTGGTCAATATTATGTAACAACCTAATTGGCAAAAGAATTTGAAAAAGAAAGATGCACATATCACTGAATCATTTTTGCTGTACTCCTGAAACTAAACAACATTGTAAATCGACTATACTCCAGTGTAAAATAAAAAAGTTTAAAAAAAAAGAAAAAATATAAAAATAATAATGAAAGTATCACAGTAGTTTAAATATAAATCATGGAACAGGCTACTATGAATGGGGAGGGAGAAAAGAGAAATTCAGATTTTTATTTCATAAAACAATTCATACATAGTGACCTATGGGTGCATAAATTACAGCTGAGCTTCAAAAATACTATATAAGCTTAACATAATACTGTATTTTCCCCGTCAATCTTATTAATATTCTTTCTAAGTATAAAAAATTGAAGCTTGGATTTTTCAACTAAAAAGTTATGCAAGATCTTATTCTGTTCTTTCTTTTTTTTTTTCTTCTGTAGTTCTTTAAAATCATCAATATAATTGCTTTCTTTCTCCTTGAGTTGAGTGTTTCTTTTTTATTCTGGAGTAGGTTGCCAATTCCTTCTCCAATGATGTTGGCTGTTGATTTGTAATATGTCCCCCTTATTCTATTGAGATAAGCTTCCTCTAGAATAATTTTGTTGAGTTTTTAAATCATGAATGGAAAAAAAATTATCAAATGCTTTTTCTGCATCAATTGAGATGATCAGGTTATTTTTTAAAGTCCTTTTGTTACTATGGTATATCATACTGATTGTTTTGTGGAAACTAAATCATTCTTGCATTCCTGGAATAAATTCTACCTGATTATGATATATGCTCTTTTTTTCTGTATTTTAAATTTGATTTGTCATTATTGTATAGAAGATCTTGGTTATGTATTCATCAGGGATATTGTCCCATTGTCTCCACATTGACTGTGCAGGACCAGAAATCATGGGTCCAGGACACAGTTGTGAGCAAGATCTGCTTCCCCCAGAATAATGGCAAGTCCTGACTTGGTAAGGGACTGCTGTTTTGTTAGTTTTTTTTTTTTTTTTGCTTTAAATTGATTTCTTAGTCTGCTGTGGCCAGAAAAGAGGCTTATTTCAAGCTTCTTTAATTTATTAAGACGTGTTGTGGCCTACCACGTGATCTATGCTTGAGAATGTTCCATGCGCAGTTTAAAAGAATGTGCATTTTGCTGGTTTTGGATGGAATGTTTTGCAGATATCTATTAAATCCATCTGGTCTAATGTGTCATTTAAGACAATTGCCTACTTATTGATCTTTTTGGTATAAATTACTTATCCATTTTTGTAAGAGTATTAAAGTATTCTGTTGTTGTTCAGTCATACAGTTGTGTCCAACTCTTTGCAATCCCATGGTCTTCCTGTCCCTCACCATCTCCCAAAGTTTGCCCAGGTTCATGTTCATTGCATCAATGATGCTTTCCAGCTATCTCATCCTCTGACACCCTCTTCTCCTTCTGTCCCAGCATCAGGGACTTTTCCAATGAGTCATATGTTTGTATTAGATGACCAAAATATTGGAGCTTCAGCTTCAGCATCAGTCCTTCCAGTGAATATTCAGGGTTGATCTCCCTTAAGATTGACTGGTTTGATCTCCTTACTGTCCAAAGGACTTTCATGAGTCTTCTTCAGCACCACAGTTTGAAAGCACAAATTCTTTGGCATTCTGCCTACTTTAAGGTTCAGGTTTACAACTGTACACGACCACTGAGAAAACCATAGCTTTGACACAGACCTTTGTTGGTAAAGTCTCTGCTTTTTTGCACACTGTCTAGGTTTGCCATCACTTTCCTGCCAAGAAACAAACATCTTCTGATTTCATGGCTGCAATCACCACCTGCAGTGATTTTGGAGCCCAAGAAGAGGAAGTCTGTCACTACTTCCACATTTTGCCTTTCTATTTGTCATGCAGTAATGGGACCAGATGCCATAATCTTAGTTTTTTGTTTTTGTTTTTCTAATATTTAGTCTTAAGCCAGTTCTTTCACTCTCTTCCTTCACTCTAATCAAGAGGCTCTTTAGTTCCCCATCACTTTCTGCAATTAGAATGATATCATCCACATATCTGAGGCTGTTGATGTTTCTCCCATCTATCTGATTACAGCTTGTAACTCATCCAAGCTCATGTTTCTCATGATGTGCTCAACATCTAGGTTAAACAAACAGGGTGACAGCAGACAGCCCTGTCATACTCTTTTCTTGATCTTGTACAAATAAGTTGTCCCATACAGGGTTATAACTGTTGCTTCTTGGCCCACATAGAGGTTTCTCAGGAGACAGGTAAGATGCTCTTGTATTCCCATCTATCTAAGAGCTTTCCACAGTTTTTCATAATCCAAACAGTCAAAGACCTTAGCATAGGCAATGAAACAGAGATAGATGTTTTTTTCTTAAATTTCCTTGATTTCTCTGTGATCCACGGAATGTTGGCAACCTGATCTCTAATTCTTCTTCCTTTCCTAAACCCAGCTTGGACATCTGGAATTTTTTGGTTTGCATAATGCCAAAGCCTAGCATGCAGGATTTAAGCATGACCTTACTAACATAGGGGATGAGTGCAATTGTCCTATGGTTAGCACACTCTTTGGTACTGCCCTTCTTGGGAACTGACATGAGAACTGACCTTTTACAGTCCTGAGGTCACTGCTGGGTCTTCAAGATTTGCTGACATAATGAATGCAAAACCTTGATGGCATCATCCTTTGGGTATCTAAATAGGTCTGCTGGAATTTCATCATATTCACTACTTTTATGAGGGCCTAGAGGAGCTATCCTATGTTGAAGGTCAGGAACTGTGGCAGTAAGGAGATACCCCTCGTCCAAGGTAAGATGCAGTGGCTGTGCTTTGATGGAGCAGCCATGAAGAGATACCCCACGCCCAAGGTAAGAGAAACCCAAGTAAGATGGTAGGTGTTGCAAGAGGGAATCAGAGGGCAGACACACTGAAACCATACTCACAGAAAACTAGTCAATCTAATCACACTAGGACCACACCCTGGTCTAACTCAATGAAACCAAGCCATGCCTGCAGGGCAACCCAAGATGGGAGGGTCATGGTGGAGAGGTCTGACAGAATGTGGTCCACTAAAGAAGGGAATGGCAAGCCACTTCAGTATTCTTCACAGAAAACTAGTCAATCTAATCACACTAGGACCACACCCTGGTCTAACTCAATGAAACCAAGCCATGCCTGCAGGGCAACCCAAGATGGGAGGGTCATGGTGGAGAGGTCTGACAGAATGTGGTCCACTAAAGAAGGGAATGGCAAGCCACTTCAGTATTCTTGCCTTGAGAACCCCATGAACAGTATGAAAAGGCAAAATGATAGGATAGCAAAAGAGAAACTCCCCAGGTCATTAGGTGCCCAATATGCTACTGGAGATCAGTGGAGAAATAACTCCAGACAGAATGAAGGGATAGAGCCAAAGCAAAAACAATCCCTAGTTATGGATGTGACTGGTGATAGAAGCAAGATCCAATACTGTAAAGAGCAGTATTGCATAAGAACTTGGAATGTCAGGTCCATGAATCAAGGCAAATTGGAAGTGGTCAAAGAAGAGATGGCAAGGGTGAACGTCGACAGTCTAGGAATCAGTGAACTAAAATGGACTGGAATGGGTGAATTTAACTCTGATGACTATTATATCTACTACTGCGGGCAGCAATACCTCAGAAGAAATGGAGTAGCCATCATGGTCAAGAAGAGTCCAAAATGCAGTACTTGGATGCAATCTCAAAAACGACAGAATGATCTCTGTTCATTTCCAAGGCAAACCATTGGCAGAATGGTTGTCTGAGGAGGCCTTACAAATAGCTGTGAAAAGAAGAGAAGTGAAAAGCAAAGGAGAAAAGGAAAGATAAATCCATCTGAATGCAGAGTTCCAAAGAATAGCAAGGAGAGATAAGACGGCACTCCTCAGTGATCAATGCAAAGAAATAGAGGAAAACAACAGAATGGGAAAGACTAGAGATCTCTTCAAGAAAATGAGATACCAAAGGAACATTTCATGCAAAGATGGGCTCGATAAAGGACAGAAATGGTATAGACCTAACAGAAGCAGAAGATATTAAGAAGAGGTGGCAAGAATACACAGAAGAACTATACAAAAAAGATCTTCACGATCCAGATAATCACAATAGTGTGATCACTCAGCCAGAGCCAGACATCCTGGAATGTGAAGTTAAGTGGGCCTTAGAAAGCATCACTACGAACAAAGCTAGTGGAGGTGATGGAATTTCAGTTGAGCTATTTCAAATCCTAAAACATAATGCTGTGAAAGTGCTGAACTCAATATGCCAGCAAAATTTGGAAAACTCAGCAGTGGCCACAGGACTGGAAAAGGTCAGTTTTCATTCGAATCTCAAAGAAAGGCAATGCCAAAGAATGCTCAAACTACTACACAATTGCACTCATTTTGCATGCTAGTAAAGTAATGCTCAAAATTCTCCAAGCCAGGCTTCAACTGTACTTGAACCATGAACTTCCAGATGTTCAAGCTGGTTTTAGAAAATACAGAGGAACCAGAGATCAAATTGCCAACATCCTCTGGATCATCAAAAAAGTAAGAGAGTTCCAGAAAAACATCTATTTCTGCTTTATTGACTTTCAGTTTTCATTCGAATCTCAAAGAAAGGCAATGCCAAAGAATGCTCAAACTACTACACAATTGCACTCATTTTGCATGCTAGTAAAGTAATGCTCAAAATTCTCCAAGCCAGGCTTCAACTGTACTTGAACCATGAACTTCCAGATGTTCAAGCTGGTTTTAGAAAATACAGAGGAACCAGAGATCAAATTGCCAACATCCTCTGGATCATCAAAAAAGTAAGAGAGTTCCAGAAAAACATCTATTTCTGCTTTATTGACTACGCCAAAGCCTTTGACTGTGTGGATCACAATAAACTGTGGAAAATTCTGGGAGAGATGGGAATACCAGACTACCTGACCTGCCTCTTGAGAAACCTATATGCAGGTCAGGAAGCAACAGTTAGAACTGGACATGGAACAACAGACTGGTTCCAAATAGGAAAAGGAGTACGTCAAGGCTTTATATTGTCACCCTGCTCATTTAACTTATATGCAGAGTACATCATGAGAAACGCTGGGCTGGAAGAAGCACAAGCTGGAATCAAGATTGCNACATTCAGAAAATGAAGATCATGGCATCTGGTCCCATCACTTCATCGGAAATAGATGGGGAAACAGTAGAAACAGTGTCAGATTTTGTTTTTTTGGGCTGCAAAATCACTGCAGATGGTGACTGCAGCCATGAAATTAAAAGACGCTTACTCCTTGGAAGAAAGGTTATGACCAAGCAAGATAGTATATTCAAAAGCAGAGACATTACTTTGCTAACTAAGATCCATCTAGTCAAGGCTATGGTTTTTCCAGTGGTCATGTATGGATGTGAGAGTTTGATTGTGAAGAAGGCTGAGCGCTGAAGAATTGATGTTTTTGAACTCTGGTGTTGGAGAAGACTCTTGAGAGCCCCTTGGACTGCAAGGAGATCCAACCAGTCCATTCTGAGGGAGATCAACCCTGGGATTTCTTTGGAAGGAATGATGCTAAAACTGAAGCTCCAGTACTTTGGCCACCTCATGCAAAGAGTTGACTCATTGGAAAAGACTCTGATGCTGGGAGGGACTGGGGGCAGGAGGAGAAGGGGATGACCGAGGATGAGATGGCTGGATGGCATCACGGACTCAATGGACATGAGTCTGAGTGAACTCCGGGAGTTGATGATGGACAGGGAAGCCTGGAGTGCTGCGATTCATGGGGTCGCAAAGAGTCGGACACGACTGAGTGACTGAACTGAACTGAACTGACTTCACACTCTAGAATGTCTGACCCTAGGTGAAAAACTACACTGTCACAGAATTGGTTCATTAAGATCCTTTAAATACAGTTCTTCTGTATATTCCTTCCATCTCATCAGGTTCTCTTCAGTGTCTCCTCAGTTCAGTTCAGTCACTCAGTCATGCCTTACAAAAACTGTGAAAAGAAGAGATGAGAAAGGTAAAGGAGGAAAAGAAATATATAAGCATTTGAATGCAGAGTTCCAAAGAATAGCAAGAAGAGATAAGAATGTCTTCCTCAGCGATCAATGCAAAGAAATAGAGGAAAACAACAGAATTGGAAAGACTAGAGATCTCTTCAAGAAAATTTGAGATACCAAGGGAATGGGTTCGATAAAAGACAGAAATCACATGTACCTACCAGAAGCAGAAGATATTAAGAAGAGGTGGCAAGAATACACAGAAGAACTGTACAAAAAAAGATCTTCATGACCAAGATAATCATGATGATGTGATCACTCACCTAGAGCCAGACATCCTGGAATGTGAAGTCAAGTGGACCTTAGAAAGCATCACTAAGAACAGAGCTATTGGAGGTGCTGGAATTCCAGCTGAGCTATTTCAAATTCTGAAAGTTGATGCTGTGAAAGTGTTGCACTCAGTATGCCAGTAAATTTGGAAAACTCAGCAGTGGCCACAGGACTGGAAAAGGCCAGTTTTCATTCCAATCCCAAAGAAAGGCAATGTCAAAGAATGCTCAAACTACCACACAATTGCACTCAATATCTCCTAGGTCTGTACAGTTTTTATCCTTTATTGTGCCCATCTTTAGATGGAATGTTCCCTTTATGTTTCGAGTTTTCTTGAAGAGATATCTAGTCTTTATCCTTTTGTCGTTTTCTTCTATTTTTAAGCACTGTTTATTGAAGTCCTTCTTGTCTCTTCTAGCTATTTTTTGAAAGTATGCATTTAATTGAATGTTCCTTTCCCTCTCTGCCTTGATTTTTGCTTCTCTTCATTATTCCTTTATTTGTAAAACTTCCTCAGATAACCACTTTCCCTTCTTGGGACTAGACTGAAGGGAGTAGATTTAGTTAACAGTTACCTGAAGAAGTATGGACAGAGATCTGTAATATTGTACAGGAGGCAGCAAACAAAATCATCCCCAAAAAAGACAAGTAAAAAAGCATTAAAGTCCTATACTCTTATTATATTACTGTCAATTTCTCTCTTTATGTCTGCTAATGGTTTCTTTATAATTAGGTGCATATATTTTTATGAGAGCTATATCTTCTTGGATTGACTCCTTTATCATTATATAATGCCCCCTTTGCGTTTTGTTGCAGACTTTCTTTTAAAGTTTTATAAAAGTCTTGCTACCATAATCTTTTCATTTTTACTTACATGGATTATCTTTTTCTGTCTTTTCACTTTCAGGCTGTGTGTTCTGTTTTGTAGTTAATCTCTTGTAGGCAGCCAATATATAGGTCTTCTTCTTATTTTTTTTTTTTTCCTAATTAGACCATTTAGTTCATTTGCACTCTGTCTTTATTAATAGACATAGACTTATTGCCACTTTCGTAATTATCATTTTTTCTTCTTTCTATTTTTTATTCTATTTTTTACTCTGTTCTTTTATCCATCTTTTCATCAGTTCTTTATGGGTTGACTTTTTCTTTCTTTCTTTCGTTTGCATATCTATTATAGCTTCCTGATTTGTAGCTATCATAAGGTTTATGTATATATAGTAACCTATAAATATACATACAAATTTTAAACAAATAGTTATTTAAGTTCAAATAAGGCAAGAAACTATAACAATTCTTGGAGGAAAACATAGGTAGAGCACTCTTTGATATAAATCACAGCAGTATCCTCCTTTATCCACCTCATAGATTAATGAAAATAAAAACAAAAATTTAAAAGTGGGACTTAATTAAACTTAAAAGATTTGCACAGCAAAGGAAACTATGAACAAGATGAAAAGACAACCCTCAGAATGGGAGAAGATAATTGCAAATGTAGCAATTGATAAAGGATTAATCTCCAAAGTGTACAGCAGCTCATGCAGTGCCATACCAGAAACACAAACAATGCAATAAAAAATGGATAGAAGATCTAAACGATATTTCTCCAAAGAAAACATACAAATGGCCAACAAACACATGAGATGATACTCAACATCACTCATCGTTAGAGAAATGCAAGTCACAAATACAGTGAAGTGTTAGAATGCTGGAGAGGGTGTGGAGAAAGAGGAATCTTCTTACACTGTTGGGAGGAATATAATTGATACAGTCATTATGGAGAAAAGTATAGAGATGCCTTAAAAATTTAGGAATCTACCACGTGCACGCATTCTCAGTCTCTTCAGTCATGTCCAACCATTCATGACCCCACTTACTGTAGCATGCCAGCCTCCTCTGTCCATGGGATTTTCCCAGTAAGAAGCCTGGAGTGGGTTGTCATGCCCTCCTCCAGGAGAATTTCCCAACCCTAGGATTGAATCTGTGAATCCTCCATCTCCTGTATTGCAGGGGGATTCTTTACTGCTGAGCCACCAGGAAAGCCCTAAAACTAACATATGACCCAACAATCCCACCACTGGGTGTATACCCTGAGAAATCCATAAGTGACAAAGATATGTGTAGCCCTGTGTTCATTGCAACACTGTATGCAATAACTAGGACATGGAAGCTACCTAGATGTCCATCAACAGTTGAATGGATAAAGTAGTTGTGGTACATATGCACAATAGAATGTTCCTCAGCCATGAAAAGGAAGACATCTGAGTCAGTTCTACTGAGGTGGATTAACTTAGAGCTTGTTATAGTTATATAAAAGCTGTAAAATACAATATAAAAACACACACTGTGGGGGGGGGAATAAAAATATTGAGCTTTAGAATGTATTTCAATTTGAATGACCATCATCAAGTAGATATGAAAATAAAAACCTACAATAGATAAACAAAAATTAAAGAGAAAGAAAAGGTTTTTATTACCAAACACTAAAAAATCAAACCACAAGGGCAGAGACTAACAGAAGACAAGAACAGAGAAGAGCTACAAAAGTAACAAGAACATAAGTAACAAAATAGAAATAGGCAAATGCTTATCAATTATGACTTTAAGTATCAATGTACTAATGTTCCAATCATAAGAGCTATGTTGGAGATTGGAATAAGTAAAAACAAACATCTATGTGCTGCCTACAGGAGATTCACTTAGAACCAACAATACACACAATGAAAGAAAAGCGATTGAAAAGTTATTTCATAAAAATAGAAATGAAAAGAAGCTTGTGTAGCAATACTCACATCAGACAAATTAGAATCTGAAAAAAAATTGTAATAAAAACAAATAAGGGCATTATATAATTACAACAAAGGCCAACCAAAGAAGAGGATATAACATAATAAACATATGTGCACTTAATGTAGGAAGACCTAAATATATAAAGCAAATACTAATAGATGTAAAGCAGAAATAATCAGTAATTCAATAGTAGTTGAGAACTTTTTACCACACTTGCATCAATAGATACAACATCTAGACAGAAAATAACCAGTGGCCTTTAATGAAACATACAACCAAATTTAATAGATATCTACAAGATTTTACATCCTAAACAGCAACATGCACATGTTTTTAAATTGGACATGGAATATTCATCAGGATAGATCACATACTATGTCAATAACAAATCTCAATTAATTTAAGAAGATATAAATTATATAAAGCATTGTTTCCATCCACTATGGTATACTAAATATCAATTAATAGAAGAAAACTGAAAACAAGAGAAAACCTCAAAAATGTGGAGAAATGCTACTAAATAGAACAATGTGTCAATGAAGAATTCAAATAGGAAATCAGATATTGTGTTGAGACAAAAGAAAACTAAAACACAATTTTCCAAAATCTTTGAGACATAGAAAAATAGTTATAAGAGGGAAGTTTTAACAATATTATATTACCTTGAGGTAGAAGAAAAAAATCTCAAACAACCTAACTTTTCATCTTAAGGTACAAGAAAAGAAGAACAAACAAAACTCAAATTCAGCATAAAGAAGGAAATAATAAAGTCTAGAGCAGAAATAAATGAAACAAAAGCCAAAAAGTAGAGAAAAATCAATGAAACTCTATATAAAATAGTAAATGATACTATAAAACTTAAGCCAGACTCATTATTAAAAACAAGAAAAGGCTCACAGAAACAAAAGTAGTCTGAAAGTAAGAGAATTACAACCAATACCACAAAATACAAATAATTATAAGAAAATGTTATGAAATGTTATACACCCAGAGATTGGACAACCTAGAATAAATAGATAGTTTAAAATGAAACATACAATCTTCCATGACTAAATGGAAGATTACCATGATACCAAAACTAGACAAAAATACTGAAGAAAAAAAAAATGAAAATGACAGCCCAATACCCCTGCTGCTCCTAGATGCAAAAATGCTCAATGGAAGAGTAGCAAACAAAATTCAGCAATAGATAAATAAAACCATTCACTGTGAAGAATAAAGATTTATTCTAGGAATGCAAGAATTTTTCAATGTTCACAATCAATGTGATTCATCACACACACACACACACACACACAAAATGATAGAATTCACATGATTATCTTAATAGATTAGAAACTATTTTCAAAAAAATCAATATTGGTTTGTGATAAAAATTTCAATAAAGTTGTTATAGAGGGAGCATAACTCAGCATACTAAAGGCTTACCAAATCCACAACTAACATCACGGTCAATGGGGAAAATGTCAAAACTTTTCCTTCAATATCAGAAACAAAGATGCACAATCTCACCATTCTATTTAACTAGTATTGGAAGTCCTAGACACAGTAATCAGAAAATAAAAAGAAGTAAAAGTCATCCAGATTAGAAAGGAAAAAGTAAAATTGTTACTATTTGCAAATGATAGGATACTATATGCTGAAGTCTCCGCAAGAAAACTATGAGAATCAATACATGAATTCAGCAGTTTCAGGATATAAGATTAATATAGAGAAGTCTGTTGCTTTTCTGTACACTAATAACTTCTATCTGAAACAAATCAAGAAAGCAATCCAATTTACCATCTCATCAAAAAGAATAACATTCTTAGAAATAAAATTAATCAAGAAGGTGAAAGACTTGTACTCTGAAAACTATGACTTTGATGATGGAACTGTGGATGATTCATTTAAATGAAACACATCTAGATGCCTGCAGTGAGGTGCCCAAGTCCAAGTGCAACAAGAAAGTCTTCCTAACCAAAACTGCCAAGAAAGCCTTGGAAATGAAATAGAACTTGATAGAAGAGCTTCAGAAATGTGTGGACACATACAAGTACCTCTTCATATTCTCCATGGCTAGTATGAGGAAGAACAAGCTGAAGGACATCCACAGTACCTGGAAGCACAGTCTAATGTTCTTTGGAAAAAACAAAGTGATGATGGTGGACTTGGGTTGAAGCCCATCTGATGAATACTAAGACAATCTGCATCAGGTCAGCAGGAAGTTGAGGGGTAAGGTTGGTCTCTCTTTTGCCAATGGCACTAAGAGGGAAGTAAGTGAGTGGTTCATGAAATACACAGAAATGGACTATACTTGAGGTGAGAACAAAGCTGCTTTCACCATGAATCTGGACCTGGGGCTCCTGGAAGAGTTATCATATTCCATGGAGGCACACCTGAGGCAGCTGAGTCTGCCAATGGCCCCCAAAATAGGTGTGGAAAACCTGCTGTCTGACTACAAGTTTTGCAAAGAGGGCAATGTGCTGATTCCAGAGCAGGCCCACATACTGAAGTTTTTTGGGTATAAGATGGCTGAACTCAAGGTGACCCACTAATACATGTGGGATGTGCAGCCCAGAGGTTCCTACAGATGGGAGATGATTTGCCAGGGTCAGAGGAAGACAATGATGACAGCTGATGGGCCCTGGGATCAGGGCCTCTGGACCTCTTCAGGTCTCATCCAGACTGGACCACAAAAGACTGCCAGTGCCTTCCTGGGAGAGCAGCCATGTATTTTGCTGTGGATGAATACGAGTGAGGGTGACAAGGACAGATTATTTTTCTATAAACAATGAAGTTGCCATTCAGGATATCTTCTGCAAAGGGGATTTTTCTGGAGGAAAAAAAAAAAACTGTTAGTTTTGGGCTTTGATTTGGAAAAAAAAAATGAAACACATCTAGTTTTTTCTGGGTAGAAGAATTAATATTGTTAAATGTTCATATTACATGAAGCAATCTACAGATTTAATAAAATCCTCCATCAAAATACCCATGACAGGGACTCCACTGGTTAAGAATCCACATTCCAATACAGGGAATGTGGATTTGATCTTGGTCAAAGAAATAATAACCCACAGGCTGTGGGACAACAAAGTCTGCATGCTGCAACTACAAAGACCATGCACCTCAACTACAGAGAAATTCACAAACCACAATTAATATCCTGCATGTCACAACTACGACTCAACTACTTTTCCCAGTTTTCTTAGTGAACAATTTTCATTTTTCTAATAAATAAATAAATATATTTTAAATATACATGATATTTTTCATAGATCAAAAACAAATAATCCTAAGATATGTATGAATCAAAAAGACCTCAAATAGCTAAAGCGTTCTCGAACAATAAGAATAAACTTTGGAGGTATCATGTTCCTTGACTTCAGACTATACTACAAACCTACAATAATCAAAACAGTAGGGAACTAGCACAAAAAAACATGCAGATCCATGAAACAAAATAGAGATCTTGGAAATAATCCCACACCCATACCTTTAATCAATCTATGACAAAGGATGCAAGAATATATAATGAGAAAAAACAGTCTCTTCAATAAGTGCTGTTGGAGAATTGGATTGATACATGCAAAAAATAAAAAATAATAAAAGAAGAAGAAAGTAGAACATTTTCTTATAGCATACATGAAAATAAACTCAAAATAGATTAAAGACCTAAGTGTAAGATGAAAAACCATAAAACTCCTAGAAGAAAATATAGGCTGTACACTCTTTGACATAAATCTTAGCAATATTTATATGGATCTGGCTCCTCAGACAAGGAAAACAAAAGTAAAAACAAACCAATCTGACCTAGTGAAACTTAAAAGCTTTTGCATATGTTTGGAAATCTCATACTTTTTGCATAAGTATGGGAAATCATCAACAAAGAAAAGGCAACTTTCTGAATGAGAGAAGATATTTCTAAATGATATGTCGACAACAGGTTAATATACAAAATATATAGAAACCTCATATAACTTAATGTTAAAAAAAAAAAAAAACAATTAAAAACAGACATAAGATTTTTCCCTGGTATCTCGGTGGTAAATAATTTGCCTCCTAATGCAGCAGACACAGATTCAATCCCTAATCCAGGAAGATTTCACGTGCCACAGAGAAGTTAAGCCTGTGTGCCAAAACTATTGAGTAAGACCTAGAGACCAGAAGCTCAACTTCTGGGACCATATGCTGCAACTACTGAAGCTCACATACTCTAGAGACCATTATCCAAAAGAGAAGCCATCTCAGTGAGAAACCTTCCACCACAAAAAAGAATAGCCCTCACTCACCACAGCTAGAGAAAAGCCTGTGCAGCAACAAAGACCAAGCACAGCCATAAATAAATAAATATGTATAATTTTAAATGGGCAGAAGACTTGAATAGGAATTTCTGAAGAAGTCATACACATGACCAACAAGCACATGAAAAGATGTGCAACATCTGTAATCATCAGGAAAACGCAAATTAAAACCCAGTGAAATATCACCTCACAGAAGTCCAAATGGCTATCATCAAAAACACAAGAAATAAAAAGTGTTAACCAAGAAAGGTGAGAAAAGAAACCCTAGTACACCATTAGTGGGAACTTAAATTGGTACAATCACCATCAGTTCAGTCGCTCAGTCGTGTCCGACTCTTTGCGACCCCATGAATCACAGCACGCCAGGCCTCCCTGTCCATCACCAACTCCCAGAGTTCACTCAGACTCATGCCCATCGAGTCAGTGATGCCATCCAGCCATCTCATCCTCTGTCGTCCCCTTCTCCTCCTGCCCCCAATCCCTCTCAGCGTCAGAGTCTTTTCCAATGAGTCAGCTCTTCACATGAGGTGGCCAAAGTGCTGGAGTTTCAGCTTTAGCATCATTCCTTCCAAAGAAATCCCTATAGGAAAAGTATAACTGCTTCTCAAAAAATTAAAAATAGAACTACCATATGAGCCATACACACCATATATGCATTCTACTCCTGGGTATATTTCCCCTAACCCCATCCCCCCAAAATAATAATTAGCAGTTAAAAAGATATATAAACACCAATTTTCATAATGTATTTTTTTTAGCCAAGATATGGAAACAACCTTAATGTTCATCAACAGATGAATGGATAAAGAAGATATGATGTATATATACAATGACTATTACTCAGCCACTAAAGTGAATAGAACTTTTCTATTTGCAATGATATGAATGGACCTGGAGGATATTATGCTCAGTGAAGTAAGTCAGACAAAGAAAGACAAATATTGCATGTTTTCACTTACATGTGGAATCTAAAAACAAACCAAGTTAACTGGTATAATAAAACTGAAATAGACTTGAGATACAGCGAACAAATTGTTGTTCAATGACTAAGTCATGTCCCTCCTTTTGTGACCCCATGAAAAAATTAATGGTTACCAACACAGAGAAGGATATGGGGAGGGGCTATATAGGTGAAGAGGATTACGAGATATAAACTATTAGGTATAAATAAATCTGACACAGAAATGAAGTGCACACTATTGCAATATAGCCAATATTTTATAATATCTCTTTATGGAATATAACATAAAAATATTGAATGACTATGTTGTATTCCTAAAACTGCTGCTGCTGCTGCTACTGCTAACTTGCTTCAGTTGTGTCTGACTCTGTGCGACCCCAGAGATGGCATCCCACCAGGCTCCCCCATCCCTCGGATTTTCCAGGCAAGACTTCTGGAGTGGGGTGCCATTAACAATATTTTAAGTGAACTACACTTTTAAAAAGTACATCTCCCTTATTTTACCTTGCCCATGTAGAATCAACTGATCACCAATATGAATCTCTTCCTAAATCAGCCAAGATTTTCAGCTTCAGGTAAGAACTAAATTGCCACCTGACAAGAAAAATGGCAATATTGATCAAGGTGATAACGGATTTCATCAATGACTAGAGATGGAATTTCATTAAGTTGCATATCAGTAAGCATGAACATACTAACTGGCCTTGTCAATGGTCTAGCATTTTTAAAATTCACGTTGAAATGATTAGAAAAAAATTACAGAAGTGACAAATACTGAGTTAGACACAAAAAATAATGCATAATTTATCTTTGTATTTTATTACAGAAACTAAAGTAAAAGATCTTCAAAGATTTAATTTTCCTCCCTGTCTTTAAATTTCTTGTTCAGAATTTTGTTTCCATTGCTTAATTTCTATTAATCATAAGAGACAGTCTTATCATCTAAGCACTTTTCTGGTCTTTGTCTGCATGATTTTCTGCTGCCTATATATTTTTCATGGATGTCAGCAAAATAGCAAGATAACATTCTCTTTAAATTTGGAAAAAACTGTACCAGCGATTCAAATGGTAACTTGACTCATGCAGCATTTTTTCTATATGGCACCATCTCTTATTCTAATAATCAGGGAAATTTAAGAAACCCAACAGTTTCCTCTCATTTCCTGCTTTAGAGGAATTCATGAGCTATCACTTCCCTAAATTAAGAAGAGGTGCCAGGAAAAAAAAAAAATTGTATTAGCTCATTGTCTCCAAATTTCCAACTCTCAAATAATTTTGATTGTAGATTCACTAAATATTCTCTTATCAGGATAGTCTTTAAACTCTGAAAATAAATTTTGTCTTTCTGAGCCTTTATTTCATTTATAGAGATTGTGCAGAATGTCCCTAAAAGTTTCTCCAATTTTAATATCCCAGGATTTATAAGAAAAGTACAACTAGTGCTGTAATAGAGATAATCGAGTGACAAAATTCCCAATGATTTGTAGAAATAAAGAAGAATCAAAGTAAAATGTTATTTATTTTTAAATACCAAATGCTCTCTCATTCATTTCCTCATGGTAATGAATATAATTTTAACATAGAATCTTTGAAATGCCCTAGATTATAGCTTATTTTTCCAATTCCTACTTGAAATACACTGACTTTCACATTTTGAATGAATTGTTAAATCTACTTCTGCATTTTTGTTTATTTTTACTAGGGTTAATTGAACTTGGCAGAATTATAGCTACAAGATCATAAGGGGTATTCTGCTCTCAAGTGCTTTCTTTGTACAGTAGTATATCTTTTGGTTTAGATGATACCCAGTGTGCATGTTGTAAAACCACTTTTTATAAAATATGTAAATTTGTAGAGGAAATGATGGGGGAAAGAATCTTGCCTGGAAAACCCCAGGGTGGAGGAGCCTGGTAGGCTGCAGTCCATGGGGTCGCAGGAGTCAGACATGACTGAGCGACTTCACTTTCACTTTTCACTTTCATGCATTGGAGAAGGAAGTGGCAACCCACTCCAATGTTCTTGCCTGGAGAATCCCAGGGACGAGGAGCCTGGTAGGCTGCCTTCTATGGGGTTGCACAGAGTCAGACACAACTGAAGTGACTTAGCAGCAGCATCAATCTCACACTGTGTGATCCACAGAGAAAATGTATCTCTGGCTCTGTGTTCAAAATGGGTCTGTTCCAAAACATTTACTCATCATCAGATCTCCATATGCTCCTCCAGGGTGACAATATCTTAAGCACACTCCAAAGTCTTATTGTTTCAAATATTGTTGTTTTCCTTCACTTTCTTGTACTTTGCTTCCCTTAATTTTGCAAGACACCCAGCATAATCAAAGTAAATGCCTTCTCTGCAATTTTTTTTTCCTTTTCTAAATAAAAAAGTGGGAGGCAGGGTGAATTTGTTCTACTTGAGTGTTTCTTCTTTTCCCAGAGCAACAATCGAACTTACAATATTTTTTCCTGTCTTTCACAGCACACGTTTACATTTCCAAAAATAAAAGGGTGGATTCTAAACTCCATTCCTATCTCCTCTTCTATCTTGCCCTCACTCACACCACAAATCATTTCTCAACATTTCCTGATATTTCTTTTGTCAGTTGTTCTCTGTTCCTCATTTGCTTTACCAACAGAACATTAGCTCTAGTCTCAGCTGTTTCTCTGAATTCCTACTAATGAAAAACTTCATATCAAATGTCTTCCTCAGTATATTTTTAGATCTTTGACTCTGGGAGTAAAAAGAGCTAGAAGTGGGCCTCTACTAGTCATTCAGTTCCACTGGCTTAGACAAAATATACCTCCTGTTCATTACTCACCTGCAAAAGCAGCTTGCTCAGACAAAATGAGAGATAGGGAACATGAAATCTCACAAATATCTTAAAAGAGAGAAACTTGGAAGAACATTTAGAAAAAAAATATAAGAAAGAGCTTTATTACAAAAGCTGGATTCTACCAAATATGTCCTAAAATATCCCCCTGTCACTTGGCTTATACCTTTCAAAATTTCATCACAACCCAAACAGAGTCATCTCTTTAAATGTCAATGCTAATTGTCATGTGACTATGTCAATTTTTTTCAAGCCTCTGCCAACCAAGCCTCCAAGGGTGATGCCTTTAGCATGGCATGACTTGGGCCTTCCTAGTTTTTCAGTCATATCTCTTCTGTCCCAACTCTGTCCCCCACCTCCAACTTGTATCCTATGCTTCAGTCACACACTGCACATTATTTAATGCATCTTGTTCATACATCTCCCTCTGCTCAGAATATATTTTTTGAAAACTATCCCAACTCTATATATCTGTTTTTAAAACTCAACTAATGATATGAAACCAGCTCTTGACACTGTCTTGGAAAACTTTATTTTTTTCATAAATTTATTCATTTAATTGGAAGCTAATTTTACAATATTGTAGTGGTTTTGCCATACATTCACATGAATCTGCTACGGGTGTACATGTATTCCCCATCCTGAAACCCCACCCCCATCCCGCTCTGCATCCCATCCCTCTGGGTCATCTCAATGCACCAGCCCTGAGCACCCTATCTCATGCATCAAAACTGGACTAGTGATTCGTTTTACATATGATAATATACATGTTTCAATGCCATTCTCCCAAATGTCATTCTCCCTAATCATCCCACCCTCGCCCTCTCCTATAGAGTCCAAAAGACTGTTCTTTTATTGTCTCGCATATAGGGTTATGTTACCACATTTCTAAATTCCATATATATGCATTAGT
Organism: Aepyceros melampus; assembly: GCA_006408695.1. NCBI lineage: Eukaryota > Metazoa > Chordata > Mammalia > Artiodactyla > Bovidae > Aepyceros > Aepyceros melampus. The sequence goes on along the minus strand of SJXQ01004815.1, from coordinate 108,348 downwards.
ATACTGTATTGGTGTTTAAAGAGTGCCTGATGAACTATGGATTAGTTCATGACATTGTACAGGAGTCAGGAATTAAGACCATCCACAAAAAAAAAAAAAGAAAAAGAAAAAGAAAAATTGCTGTCTGAGGAGGCCTTACAAATAGCTGTGAAAAGAAGGGAAATGAAAAGCAAAGGTGAAAAGAAAAGACATTCCCATTTGAATGCAGAGTTTGAAAGAATAGCAAGGAAAGATAAGAAAGGCTTTTTCAGCGATTAATGCAAAGAAATAGAGGAAAACAATAGAATGGGAAAAACTAGATATATCGTCAAGAAAATTAGAGATACCAAGGAATCATTTCATGCAAAGATGGGCACAATAAAGGACAGAAATGGTAGGGACCTAACAGAAGCAGAAGATATTAAGAAGAGGTGGCAAGAATACACAGAAGACTGTATAAAAACAGATCTTCACTACCAAGATAATCATCATGGTCTGATCACTCCCCTAGAGCCAGACATCCTGGAATGTGAAGTCAAGTGGGCCTTAGGAAGCACCACTACAAAGCTAGTGGAAGAGATGGAATTCCAGTAGAGCTATTTCAAATCCTAAAAGATGATGCTGTCAAAGTGTTGCACTCAATATACCAGAAAATTTGGAAAACTCAGCAGTGGCCAAAGGAGAGGAAAAGGTCAGTTTTCATTCCAATCCCAAAGAAAGGCAATTCCAAAGAATGTTCAAACTACCACACAATTGCATTCATCTCACATGCTAGTAAAGTAATGCTTAAAATTCTCCAACCCAGGCTTCAGTAATGCATGAACCATGAACTTCCAGATGTTCAGGCTGGTTTTAGGAAAGGCAGAGGAACCAGAGATCAAATTGCCAACATCAGCTGGATCATCAAAAAAGCAAGAGAGTTCCAGAAAAACATCTATTTCTGCTTTATTGACTATGCCAAAACCTTTGACTGTGTGGATCACAATCAACTGTGGAAAATTCTGAAAGAGATGGGAATACCAGACCACCTGACCTGCCTCTTGAGAAATCTGTATGCAGGTCAGGAAGCAACAATTACAACTGGACTGGAACAACAGACTGGTTCCAAATAGGAAAAGGAGTATGTGAAGGCTGTATATTGTCATCTTGCTTATCTAACTTATATGCAGACTACATAATGAGATGCTGGGCTGGAAGAAGCACAAGCTGGAATCAAGATTACCAGGAGAAATATCAATAACCTCAGATACGCAGATGACACCACCTTAATGGCAGAAAGTGAAGAGGAACTCAAAAGCCTCTTGATGAAAGTAAAAGAGGAGAGTGAAAAAGTTGGCTTAAAGCTCAACATTCAGAAAACTAATGGCATCTGGTCCCATCATTTCATGGGAAATAGATGGGGAAACAGTGGAAACAGTGGCTGACTTTATTTTTGGGGGCTCCAAAATCACTGCACATGTTGATTGTAGCCATGAAAATTAAAGACGCTTGCTCCTTGGAAGGAAAGTTATGACCAAACTTGACATCATATTGAAAAGCAGAGACATTACAATGCCAACAAAGATCTGTCTCGTTAAGGCTATGGTTTTTCCAGTGGTCATGTATGGATGTGAGAGTTGGACTGTAAAGAAAGCTGAGTGCTGAAGAATTGATGCTTTTGAAGTGTGGTGTAGGAGAAGACTCTTGAGAGTCCCTTAGACTGCAAGGAGATCCAAACATTCTATTCTAAAGATCAGTCCTGGGTGTTCGTTGGAAAGGGCGATGCTACAGCTCAAACTCCAATAATTTGGCCACCTGATGCAAAGAGCTAACTCATTTGAAAAGACCCTGTTGCTGGGAAAGATTGAGGGCAGGAGGAGAAGGGGACGACAGAGGATGAGATGGCTGGATGGCATCACTGACTCGATGGGCATGGGTTTGGGTAAACTCTGGGAGTTGGTGATGGACAGGGAGGCCTGTCGTGCTGTGATTCATGGGGTCACAAAGAGTCAGACACGACTGAGTGACTGAACTGAACTGAATATTCCATTGGGTATATGCTACCACAGCTCTCTTATCCATTCATCGGCTGATGGACATCTAGGTTGCTTCCATGTCTTGGCTATGAAATTAGGGTATGATGAACATTAGGGTATACGTGTCTCTTTCAATTCTGGATTCCTCAGTGTGTATGCCCAGCAGTGGGATTGCTGCATTATATGGCAGTTGTATTTCCAGTTTTTTAAGGAATCTCCACATTCTTCTCCATAGTGGCTGTACTAGTTTGCATTCTCACCAAGAGTGTAAGAGGGTTCCCTTTTCTTCACACCTTCTCCAGCATTTACTGCATGTAAACTTTTGGATAGCAGCCATTCTGACTGGTGAGAGATGCTACCTCACTATGGTTTTGATTTGCATTTCTCTGATAATGAGTGATGTTGAGCATCTTTTCATGTGTTTTGTATCCATCTGTATGTCTTCTTTGGAGAAATGGATGTTTAGATCTTTGGCCCATTTTTTGATTGGGTCATTTATTTTTCTGGAATTGAGCTTCAGGAGTTGCTTTTATATTTTTGAGACTAATTCTTTGTCAGTTGCTTCATTTGCTATTATTTTCTCCCATTCTAAAGACTGTCTTTTCACCTTGCTTATGGTTTCTTTTGTTGTGCAGAAGCTTTAAAGTTTAATTAAGTCCCATTTGTTTATTTTTGCTTTTATTTTCAATATTCTCGGAAGTGGGTCATAGAGGATCCTGCTATGACTTATGTCAGAGAGTGTTTTGCCTACGTTTTCTTCTAGGAGTTTTATAGTTTCTGGTCTTACATTTAGATCTTTAATCCATTTTGAGTTTATTTCTGTGTATGGTGTTAGAAAGTGTTCTAGTTTCATTCTTTTACAAGTGGTTGACCAGTCTTCCCAGCACCACTTGTTAAAGAGATTGTCTTTAATCCGTTGTCTATTCTTGCCTCCATTGTCAAAAATAAGGTGTCCATAGGTGTGTGGATTTATGTCTGGGCTTTCTATTTTGTTCCATTGATCTATATTTCTGTCTTTGTGCCAGTACCATACTGTCTTGATGACTGTGGCTTTGTAATCGAACCTGAAGTCAGGCAAGTTGATTCCTCAAGTTCCATTCTTCTCTCTCAAGATTGCTTTGGCTATTCGAGGTTTTTTGTGTTTCCATACAAATTGTGAAATTATTTGTAATTGATCTATATTTCTGTCTTTGTGCCAGTACCATACTGTCTTGATGACTGTGGCTTTGTAATCGAACCTGAAGTCAGGCAAGTTGATTCCTCAAGTTCCATTCTTCTCTCTCAAGATTGCTTTGGCAATGCAAACTAGTGTAGCCACTATGGAGAACAGTGTGGAGATTCCTTTAAAAACTGCAAATAGAACTGCCTTATAACCCAGAAATCCCACTGATGGGCATACACATCAAGGAAACCAGAATTGAAGAGACACGTGTACCCCAATATTCATCACAGCACTGTTTATAATAGCCAGGACATGGAAGCAACCTAGATGTTCATCAGCAGATGAATGGATAAGAAAGCAGTGGTACATATACACAATGGAGTATTACTCAGCCATTAAAAAGAATACATTTGAATCGGTTCTAATGAGGTGGATGAAACTGGAGCCGATTATACAGAGTGATGTAAGCCAGAAAAAAAGCACCAATACAGTATACTAACACATATATATGGAATTTAGAAAGATGGTAATGATAACCCTGTATGGGAGACAGCAAAAGAGACACAGATGTATAGAACAGACTTTTGGACTCTGTGGGAGAGGGAGAGGGTGGGATGATTTGGGAGAATGGCATTGAAACGTGTAATATCATGTAAGAAATGAATCACCAGTCTAGGTTCAATACAAGATACAGGATGCTCGGGGCTGGTGCACTGGGGTGACCCAGAAAGATGGTAGGGGGAGGGATGTGGGAGGGGGGTTCAGGATTGGGAACTCATGTACACCCGTGGTGGATTCATGTTGAATTATGGCAAAACCAATACAGTATTGTAAAGTAAAATAAAGTAAAATAAATAAATAAATAAAATAAACAGCTTTTGATGCAACTGTAAAATACAGATTTATCTTACATAGACATCTATCAGTATATGAGCAACCCTTCTCATGCTTACAACAAAGAGTCTTCTTTTTCCAAGGAAATTCTATGTTCAATAAGGGCGAGAACATGTCTTTCCTGTTCATTTCTGACTCTACAAGGTCTAAGAATGCCTGCTATATAGTAAGTGTTCAGTAAATTTAAACAATTGAACAACTTAAACTATAATTTTCCTTCCTAAAATTCTATAAATGAACATCTTAATCTTTGAACATTTTATCAAAGGACTGTAGGAACCTCAGGGATACCCTTGGTTTACTGTGACCTGTAGTGTATTGTGTTTTTAAATTATACAAATAGTCACCCATTCAGATATTATTTGTGATTCATTAATGTAGGTAGTTTAGGATAAAGGAGGAATGAAGAAAAGAGGGTCCCACTTTGGACCTATAAAAATCTGAGTCATACCCGATTCATTTTAAATTATGAAATATCTCAATTTTAATGGTACAACTTTTCATTTTGGACAGGACAATAAATCTTCTAAATTGCAGTTTTAACACCTGTTGTCAACTCTTAAACGTCTTTCTGATTTAAATTCTAAATATTAAAATTCCACTACTTTTTAAACATAATTGAATGGTACTCTTAAAACGAGTAAATTTAATGGTGTGTAAATTATACCTCAATAAAGCTATTTAAAAAAAATTTTCCAGACATCTGGATTATGTGCATGGTAAAAGTAAGGGACAGTTTTTCTTTATTGTGTATTACCTCCCCTTGCTCCCAATTATGATTATTCTTTCTGCCTTCAGCAAGGTGGCTAAGTTTCTCAGTTTAACCCAGAAGTTTATTTTTTAAAATGAACAGGATGGTTAAAACCTGGCAATGTATTTTCAAGAGAATAATAAAAGTCAAACTACCATTTGTACCTTGCAGGGCCAACTGAAACAGATGGGTCATGGTGGAGTGTTCTGACAGAATATATTCCATTGGTTAAGGGAATGGCAAACTACTTCAACTTTCTTACAATGAGAACCTAATTAACAGTATGAAAAAAAAAAAAAAAAGACATGACACTGGAAGATGAGCCCCACATGTCAGTAGGTGTACAAAATATCACTGGAGAAAAGGAAAGAAATAGCTCCAAAAAGAAAAAAGAGGCTATGAAATGATACTCAGTTGTGGATGTGTTTTGTGGTGAAAGTAAATTTCTATGCTTTAAAGAACAATGCTGAATAGAAACTTGGAATGTTAGGTTCATTAATCAAGGTAAGCTGGATGTGGTCAAGCAGGAGATGGCAATAGTGAACATTGACATTTTAGGAATCAGCAAACTAAAATGGATGGGAAGCGTGAATTTAATTCAGAGGAACATTATATCTACTACTGTGGACAAGAATCACTCAGAAGCAATGGAATAGCCCTCATAGTCAACAAAAGAGACTGAAATGCCACTACTTGGTTACAATCTCAAAAAAAAAAAAAGAAAAAAAAAAACAGACAAACAAACAAAAAAACAGAATGACCTCAGTTTGTTTCCAAGGCAAACCATTCAACATCACAGTTATCCAAATCTATGCTATAATCACTGATGTCAAAGAAGCTGAAGTTGAACCATTATATGAAGACCTACACAACCTCTATAACTATCAGGGAAAAAAAAATATTTTTTTTTCATCATATGGGATTGGAATACAAAAGTAAGAAGTCAAGAGATACCTGGAATAACAGACAAATTTGGCCTTGAAGTACAAAATGAAGCAGAGCAAATGATAACAGAATTTTGCCCAGACAACACACTGGTCATAGAAAACACCCTCTTACAACAACACAAGAGATGACACTATGCTTGGATCTCACCAAATGATCAATACCAAAATCAGATTGATTGTATTCTTTGCAGTTGAAGATAAAGAAACTCTATATAGCCAACAAAAACAAGACCTGGAGCTCATTGTGTTTCAGATCATGAGTTCCTCATTACAAAATTCAGACTTAAATTGAAGAAACTAGGGAAAACCATTAGGCCATTCAGGTATGATCTGAATAGAATCCCTTATGATTATACAGTTGTTGCTGCTGCTGCTGCTAAATTGCTTCAGATGTGTCTGACTCTGTGTGACTCCATAGATGGCAGCCACCAGGCTCTCTGGTCCCTGGGATTCTCCAGGCAAGAACACTGGAGTGGGTTGCCATTTCCTTCTCCAATGCATTAAAGTGAAAAGTGAAAGTGAAGTCGCTCAGTTGTGTCTGACTCTTAGCGACCCCATGGACTGCAGCCCACCAGGCTCCTCCATCCATGGGATTTTCCAGGCAAGAGTACTGGAGTGGGGTGCCATTGCCTTCTCCTGATTATATAGTGGAAGTGACAAATAGATTCAAGGGTTTAGAATGATAAACAGAGTGCCTGAAGATCTGTGGACAGAGGTTCATAACAGTGTACAGGAGGCAGTGGACAAAGTAATTCCAAACAAAAGAAATGTAAGAAGGCAAAATGGTTGTCTAAAGAGGCCTTCAAAATATCTGAGAAAAGAAGAGAAGTGAAAGGCAAAGGACAAAGGGAAAGATACACCCAACTGAATGCAGAGTTTCAAATAATAAGTAAATGGAAAGAACACACAGAAGAACTATACAAAAAAAGTTTCAATAACCCAGATAACCCAAAGGTGTGATCACTCACCTAGAGGAAGTCAAGTGGGTCTTAGAAGCATCACTGCAAATAAGGCTAGTGGAGGTAAAGAATTCAAGATGAGCTATTTCAAATCCTAAAATATGGTGCTGTTAAAGTGCTGCACTCAATATGCCAGCAAATTTGGATAACTCAGCAGTGGCCACAGGACTGGAAAACCTGTTTTCATTCCTATCCTAAAGAAAGGAAATGCCAAAGAATGTTCAAACTAACCCACAATTACACTCATTTTACATATTAGCAAGATAATGTTCAAAATCCTTCGAGCTAGACTTCAACAGTATGTGAACCAAGAACTTCCAGATATCCAAGTTGGATTTAGAAAAGGCAGAGGAGCCAGAGATCAAATTGTCAACATTTATTGGATCATAGATAACAGAGGGAATTCCTTAGAAACATCTACTTCTGCTTCATTGACTGTGCTAAAGCCTTTGACTGTGTGTATGACAGCAAACTGGAAAATTCTCAAGGAGATGAGAATACAAAAACACCATACATGCATCCTGAGAAACCTGTATGCAAGTAAAAAAGAAACAGCTAGAACTGGACATGGAACAATGGACTGATTCAAAATTGGGAAAGGAGTATGTCAAGGCATATACACGCATCCTGCTTATTTAACCTATTTGAAGAGAACATCATGCCAAATGCTGGGATGAATGAATCACAAGTCGGAATCAAGATTGCCAGGAGAAATATCAACAACTTCAGATATGGATATGACACAACTCCATGACAGAAAGTGAAGACAAATTAAATCATCTCTTGATGAAAGCTAAAGAGGAGAGTGAAAAATCTGGCTTAAAACGCAACATTAAAAAAAAAAAAAAAACTAATGTCATGGCATCTGTTCTCAGCACTTCATAGCAAATAAGTGGAGAGAAAATGGAAACGGTGACAGAGTTTATCTTCTTGAGCTCCAAAACTGCTTCGGTAGGTGACCACAACCACAAAATTAAAAGTTGCTTGCTCCTTGGAAGAGAAGTTATGACAACCTAGATTAAAAAAAAAAAAAAAAAAAAGCAGAGACATCATTTTGCCAATGAAGGTCGATATAGTCAATGCTATGGTTTTTCCAGTAATCATGTACAGATGTGAGGGTTGGACCATAAAGAATACTGAACACAGGAGAATTGACACTTTTGAATGTGGTTATGGAGAAGACTCTTAAGAGTCCCTTGGACAGCAAGGAGATCAAACCAGTCAATTCTAAAGGAAATCAACCCTGAATGTTCATTGGAAGAAGTGATGCTGAAGCTGAAGATCCAATACTTAGTGACCTGATATAAAGATCTGATTCATTGGAAAAGACACTTATACTGGGAAAGATGGAGGTTAAGAGAAGGGGATAACAGAGGATGAGAAGGTTGCATGGCATCACTGACTCAATGAACATGAATTTCATCAAACTCTGGGATATACTGAAGGACAATGAAGACTGCCTCACATCAGTCCTTAGGGTTGCAAAGAGTTGGACATGACTTAGAGATGGACCAACAACAGCAAATGGTACAACTCTGCTCTTGAATGTTTCTGATTCCATATCTCCTACCTCATTTATTTCCCCTAGACCCAAATATTCTCCAACAATTTGCTAATCTGTCTTTGACAACTAGCCATACCCATAAATGAGCATTCTTCACCATGAGCACTCTACTCATTTTATTAAGGTATAAAAATTTTGAAGCAATCATCTAATTCTTTTTCTTTTTCTGACTGAAGCTGTGTGTTTTCTGCAAAGAACCTGTAACAGATTGTGTGCATGACCTTAGTCAGTATATGTAAATTCTTTGGATTTCAGTTTCTACATCTGTGAAATGGAAATAATAATTTTAAAAAATGTAATGTAAAAGTTAAGATTTATTACAATAATGTATATTTAAAAAAGTGTTTGTCAGTAATGTCCAACTCTTTGCAACACTACAGATGGTGTATCTCCAGGCTCAACTCTCCGTGGAATTTTGCAGGCAAGAATACTGAAGTGGGTGTCATTCCCTTTTCCAGGGTATTTTTCTGCTAGGAATTAAACTTGGGTCTCCTGCTTTGCAGATGGATTCTTTACCATTTGACCACCAAAGAAACCCAACTGTGACATGGTGACACAAATCTGTGAATTTCATTTATTCAAAAAGCTTTGAAACTGCTCTTATTTTCAGATGTTTGAATGCACTGGTGAATTAACAAAATTCTGGAGGTTTAATCTAGAATGTTGAGTCAGATAATAAACAGTGGACAAATTAGTAAAGTATACACCACTGGTATATTGTTACCCTGCTTATTTAACTTATAAGCAGAGTATATTATGCGAAAAGCTGGGCTGGATGAAAGACAAGCTGGAATCAATATTGCCAGGAAAAATATCAGTAACCTCAGATAAGCAGATCATACCACCTGTATAGTAAGTGAAGAGGAACTGAAGGACCTGTTGAAGAAGTTGAAAGAAGAGAGTGAAAAAGCTGGCTTAAAATTCAACATTCAAAAAGCTAATCATAGTATCCAGTCCCGTCACTTCATGGTAAATAGATGGGGAAACAATGGAAACAGTGGCAGACTTTAGTATCTTGCTCTCCAAAATCACTACAGATGGTCAGTGGAGTCATGAAATTAAATGACACTTACTTCTTGAAAGAAAAGCTATAATCAACCTAGACAGCATATTAAAAAGCAGAGAAATTATTTTGCCAACAAAATCTATCTAGTCAAAGCTATGGCTTTTCCAGTAGTCATGTATGGATGTGAAAGTTGAACCATAAAGAAACCTGAGCCCAAAGAATTGATGCTTTTGAACTGTCATGTTGGAGAAGACTCTTGAGAGTTCCTTGGACTGCAAGAAGGTCAAAACAGTCAGTCCTAAAGGGAATCAGTCCTCAATATTCATGGAAAGGTTGATGCTAAAACTGAAGCTCCAATATTTTCACCACTTGATGCAAAGAGCCGACTCATTGAAGAGACCCTGATGCTGGGAAAGATTGAAGGTAGAAGGAGAAGGAAGTGACAGTGGACGAGATAATTGGATGGCATCTCTGACTCAATGAGTTGAGATTAAGCAAGCTCTAGGACTTGATGAAAGACAGGAAAGCCTGGCATGCTGGATTCCATGGGGTTTCAAAGATTCAGACATGACTGAGTGACTCAACCACAACAACACTGCATTATAGAGTGATACATGCTATAAATTAAAAGATAAAGTGAACTATACATAGGACTGAAAGTGTAGAGGAGGACAAGAGAGGTGTTCAGTTCAGTCACGCAGTCGTGTCCAACTCTTTGCAACACCATGAATGGCAGTACGCCAGGCCTCCCTGTCCATCACCAACTCCCGGAGTTCACTCAGACTCACGTCCATTGAGTCTGTGATGCCATCCAGCCATCTCATCCTCGGTCGTCCCTTTCTCCTCCTGCCTCCAATCCCTCCCAGCATCAGGGTCTTTTCCAATGACTCAACTCTTCGCATAAGGTGGCCAAAGTACTGGAGCTTCAGTTTTAGCATCATTCCTTCCAAAGAAATCCCAGGGTTGATCTCCCTCAGAATGGACTGGTTGGATCTCCTTGCAGTCCAAGGGACTCTCAAGAGTCTTCTCCAACACCACAGTTCAAAAGCATCAATTCTTCTGCACTCAGCCTTCTTCACAGTCCAACTCTCACATCCATACATGACCACAGGAAAAACCATAGCCTTGACTAGACGGACCTTAGCCGGCAAAGCAATGTCTCTGCTTTTGAATATACTATCTAGGTTGGTCATAACTTTTCTTCCAAAGAGGTGTAGGTTGGAGCATTAAAGAAAATGATTGAGAAATTATAAAATTTGGTCACACAGATCTCTAGAGAGTGAGCTGTCCAGAAGAGACCCTCACTGCCAATGAGATGTTCAAGGGAAAATTAATAGGACTGTGATTATGGAGCTGAGCAATGGAGAGGGAACTGGTTGGGGACTAAGATCAGAGGTGAGCAGTATCAACTCTGTAGGGCAAGGGGTCATTGTAAGGACATGAATCTTTACTCTTAGTGAGATGTTATTTGTCTTAACTTTCATTGAAGTTTAGCATGATGATTACTAATCCGATAGATAGAGTGGTTGAAGAACTATGGATGGAGGTTCATGACATTGCACAGGAGGTGGTGATCCAAACCATCCCCAAGAAAAAGAAATGCAAAAAAGCAAAATGGTTGTCAGAGGAGGCCTTACAAATAGTTGAGAAAAGAAGAGAGGCAAAAGGAAAAGGAGAAAATGAAAGATATATCCATCTGAATGCAGACTCTTAAAGAAGAGCAAGGAGAAATAAGGAAGCTTTCCTCAGTGAACAATGCAAAGAAATAGAGGAAAACAATAGAATGGGAAAGACTAGAGATCTCTTCAAGAAAAATTAGAGATACCAAGGGAATATTTCATGCAAACATGGGCAAAATAAAGAACAGAAATGGTATGGATCTAATAGAACCAGAAGATATTAAGAAGGGCTGGCAAGAATACACAGAAGAACTATACAGATCTTAATGACATAGATAACCATGATGTTGTGATCACTCATGTAAAGCCAGACATCCTGGAGTATGAAGTCAAGGCCTTAGGAAGCATCACTATGAACAAAGGTAGAGGAGGTGATGGAATTCCAGTTGATCTATATCAAATCCTAAAAGATGATGCTGTTAAGGTGGTGCACTCAAAATGCCAGTAAATTTGGAAAACTCAGCAGTGGCCAGAGGACTAGAAAACTTCAATTTTCATTCCTATCCCAAAGAAAGGCAATGTCAAAGAATGTTGAAACTACCACACAACTGCACTCATCTCACACACTAGCAAAGTGATGCTCAAAATTCTTCATGTTAGTCTTCAACAGTATGAGAACAAAGAAAATCCAGACGTTCAACCTGGGTTTAGAAAAGACAGAGAAACCAGAGGTCAAATTGTCAATGATCATAGAAAAAGCAAGAGAATTCCAGAAAAACATCTACCTCTGCTTTATTGATTAAGGCAAAGCCTTTGACTTTGTGGGTCACCACAAACTGTGGAAAATTCTTCAAGAGATTAAAATACCAGAGCACCATGCCTGTCTCCTGAGAAATCTGTATGCAGGTCAAAAGCAACAGTCAGAACCAGAATGGAACAACAAATTGGTTCCAAACTGGGGAAGGAGTTCGACAAGGCTGTATAATGTCACCCTGATTATTTAACTTATATGCATAATGCATAATGCAAAATGGTAACCTGGATGAAGCACAACCTGAAATCAAATTTGCCAGGAGCAATATCAGTAACCTCAGATATACAGATGACACCACCCTTATGGCAGAAAGTGAAGAGGAAATAAAGAGCCTCTTGATTAAGGTGAAAGAGGAGAGTGAAAATGCTGGCTTAAAACTCAACATTCAGAAAACTAAGATCATGGGATCCAGTCCCACCACTTCATGGAAAACAGATGGGGAAAAAGTGGAAACAGTGAGAGACTTTATTTTCTTGGGCTCCAAAATCACTGCAGATGGTGACTGCAGCCATGAAATTGAAGATATTTGCTCCTTGGAATAGAAGCTATCATCAATCTCGACAGCATATTAAAAGCAGAGAAAATACTTTACTGACAAACATCTGTTTGGTAAAAGTTATGGTTTTTCCAGTAGTCATGTATGGATGTAAGAGTTGGACTACAAAGAAAGCTGAGTCTGAAGAATTGATGCTTTTGAACTGCGGTGTTGGAGAAGACCTGAGTGTCCCTTGGACTGCAAGGAGATCAAACCAATCAGTCCTAAAGGAAATCAGTCCTCAATATTCACTGGAAGGGCTGATGCTGAAGCTGAAGTGCCAATATTTTGGCCACTGATGCAAAGAACTGACTTGATACTGTGAAAGATTGGAGGCAGGAGGAGAAGGGTATGACAGAGGATGAGACAGTTGGATGGCATCACCAACTTGATGGACATGTGTTTGAGCAAGCTCCAGGAGTTGGTGATGGACAAGGAAAACTTGTATGCGGTCTATGGGGTCACAAAGAGTTGGACAGGACTGAGTGATTGAACTGCATTGATGATGATGATTAGAATATTTTTCTTTTTCTTTTATTCCCTTGGTGTAATGCCTTCAGAGAATTATGGGATTTTCAATCAGTGTGAGCCTTGTGAAATTAATATTCTAACATATAGTGGTGAAGAGGAATGCTATTCTAGGCAAGTGCACCGTCATGTAATTGTGAAAGGACATGACCTACATGGGTATGTGAAAAGCTCTGTCCAACTAGTTCATAATACACATATCTGAGAAGAAAGAAAAGACAACAACTGGGAAAACAAAATGAGATAAAGGTGGATGTCTTAAGTCAGCCTATAAAAAGAATTGTTCTCCTGCAGATTTTAAATTTTCTACTAAGAAATAGAAAAAAACATAGATTCTTTAAAAAAAAAAAAAGACATATTCAAGCTGAAGAAATTTTATTTTTTAAAAAATTAGTATTACTAAATAGCTGGAAAGGAGAGTTTAGAAACACATCCCTTGAAGTACAGTTACCTACATTATGTAACCAACTGATAATATTTTGCCTCTATCATCCAAAAATCACCAAATATTTATATTAAATCATGCATTCATTCAATAAATATTTATTAAAATTTCTTTGTGCTAGATTTGTGGGACAAAGTGTTGACCAAGACAAGTATAGTCCTGGCTTTCGTGAGTTTACAAGCTATTGGGAAATAAACATTATTGCTGAAAAATCATACAGAACAGATATTTATAGGTTGTGATAAATGCTACTACAAAAACACTACATAGACATAGCATTTGCTGATACTGTTACCAAGCTTTCAGATTGAGCTCACACTCATTACCCATAAAAAATGCCTATGGAATTTACCTCAACAAAATAGCAGAATTACATTATTTGTGGTATTTGCCAAGCAATTTAGAGTCAGTAACCTCATCACCAGGCTTCCCAAGTGGTGCTAGTGGTAAAGAACCTGTATACGAATTCAGTAGAGATAATAGACGTGGGTTTGATCCCTGGGTCAGGAAGATCCCCTGGGAGGGCATGGCAACCCACTCCAGTATTCTTATCTGGAGAAGCCCATCACAGAGGAGCCTGGTGGGCTACAGTCCACAGGGTTGCAAAGAGTTAGTCATGACTGAAGCAACTGACACACACACATACACAACCTCATCACAAACCATTGTACTATTTGTAACATTTTTTTGCTACTTGAAATGCTGGTAAATTATTAGAAATTGTTATATTTTGCTATAAAATAGAAGTAGCTTTTCTAGGCAAAAGTATCTGAAATGTATATGTTTACTAGGAAAAAAGGACAGATGGCTGAGCTAATGTTAGTGACTACAAGGGAAAAAAAATCCTCTGTTGACCTGAAAATGCAATTCAATTATTTTTTATAACATTCTAGTGACTAATTAGCTTAAGTTCCTAGATATTACAAAATTTAGAAAAAAATAGCTGACTTCAGAAAATTTCCATAAGTGCAAGGATACCAGGCCAATTCTTTACATATATCTAAATCATCTATCCATTCTTAATCCTCACTTACATCTCTCTGCAGTGATAATCACTAGTTTGATCTCTGTATCTGTCTGTGAGTCTGTGTCTGTTTACTTATAATTGTTTATTGTTTTTATATTTTAGATTCAACATATAAGTGAAATTATACAACATTTGTTTTCTCTGAAGTGTTTAACTAAGTATAAATATTCTTCAAGTCCACTCATGTTGTGGCAATTGGCAACATTTTATTAATTTTAAGTTAGATCATGAAATCCTTATTGCCAAATTCAGACTAAAATTGAAGGAAGTCGAGAAAACCACTAGGCCATTTAGATATGACCTAAATCAAATCTCTTATGACTATACAGTGGGAGTGAGAAAGAGATTTAAAGGACTAGATATGATAGTGTCTGATGAACTATGGATGGAGATTCATGACATTGTACAGGAGACAGGAATCAAGACCACTCCACCCCCCTAAGAAAAAGAAATGTAAAAAAGCAAAAGCTGTCTGAGGAGGCCTTACAAATAGCTATGAAAAGAAAGGAAGTGAAAAGCAAAGGAGAAAAGGAAAGCCATACCCATTTGAATGCAGAGTTCCAAAAAATAGCAAGGAGAGATTTTTAAAAACCCTTCCTAACTGATCAATGCAAACAGATAGAGGAAAACAATAGAATGGGAAAAACGAGAGATCTCTTCAAGAAAATTAGAGATACAAAGGGAACACTTCATGTAAAGACGGGCACAATAAAGGACAGAAATGGTAGAGACCTAACAGAAGCAGAAGATGTTAAGAAGAGGTAGCAAGAATACACAGAAGAACTGTACAAAAAAGATATCCATGATCAAGATAATCACAATGGTGTGATCACTCACCTAGAGCCAGACATCCTGGAATGTGAAGTCAAGTGGACCTGAGGAAGCATCACTATGAACAAAGCTAGTGGAGGTAATGGAATTCCAGTTGAGCTCTTTCAAATCCTGAAAGATGATGCTGTGAAAGTGCTGCACTCAATATGCCAGCAAATTTGGAAAACTCAACAGTGGCCACAGGACAGGAAAAGGTCAGTTTTCATTCCAATCCCAAAGAAAAACAATGCAAAAGAATGCTCAAACTACCACATAATTGCACTCCTCTCACACACTAGTAAAATGATCCTTAACATTCTCCAAACCAGGCTTCAGCAATACGTGAACCATGAACTCCCAGATGTTCAAGCTGGTTTTAGAAAAGGCAGAGGAACCAGAGATCAAATTGCCAACATCCACTGGATCATGGAAAAAAACAAAAGAGTTCCAGAGAAACATCTATTTCTGCCTTATTGACTATGCCAAAGCCTTTGACTGTGTGGATCACAATAAACTGTGGAAAATTCTGAGAGAGATGAGAATACCAGACCACCTGACCTGCCTCTTGAGAACCCTGGATGCAGGTCAGGAAGCAACAGTTAGAAATGGACATGGAACAACAGACTGGTTCCAAATAGGAAAAGGCATTCGTCAAGGCTGTATAATGTCACCCTGCTTATTTAACTTATTTGCACGGTACATCATGAGAAACACTGGGCTGGATGAAACACAAGCTGGAATCAAGACTGCCAGGAGAAATATCAATAAGCTAAAATACACAGATGACACTCCCTCTCAGGAGCTGTGTTAGGCATTACTGACAAAATGGAGGCACGGCCCAATCCCCTCTCTGCATCCTGCAAGCACGGTCCCAGAATGAAGGAGTTAGGTTTTGTGATTCTGATTTGTTTTTTCCTTTCTTTGGTTGAGTTGCCTGGAAAGGATGTTAAGGTGCTTATTGTTCTTGAGAGAAGCATGAGAAAGCACAAAACCTTCTGCAGTTGTTCCCAGAAAATAATGTATGAAGTAATCATTGACATTTGTTTAAGGATCTTTACAAAGAATGTTCCAGGATGAGCATATAGGCCATGGCTTGAGGCCATGGGAAGGATTGTTATCTGAGACCTGTTTATGAGGGGAATGTTTACAGCAAAGGAAGTTTGCTGAGATTAGGGTTCAGGAAAAAGTAAGAATAACTGGAAGCCTTTTTAAGAGATAGTGAGCTTAGGATACTAGGGGTAAGCAGGATTTAGAAAGATAAATGAACTGAGGGATGTGGTATGCAGCCCAGACATAAGCATGAGTTGTAACTCTGGTTGAAGGACAATACTGATTTATGGAAACATTAAATCTGGTTGAGGGGGAGCTGAAAAAGCCAAACCTCTGACCTAATGCTTTTGTCAAAGTGTAAAACAAGACTTGATGCTTGAAATAAACATGCAGTCCTACACCGTGAGTCAGAGGCTGCATCATTCCCCACTGACACTGCTCATCTCTTTAGGCTTATTCCCTGGCTGCTGGAACCACCCTTATGACAGAAAGTGAAGAATTGACGAGCCTCTTGATAAAAGGGAAAAAGGAGAGTGAAAAAGTTGGCTTAAAGCTCAACATTCAGAAAACGAAGATCATGGCATCCAATCCCATCACTTCGTGGCAAATAGATGGGGAAACAGTGCAAGTAGTGGCTGACTTTATTTTGGGGGGCTCCAAATTCACTGCAGATGGTGACTGCAGCCATAAAATTAAAAGACAATTACTCCTTGGAAGGAAGGTTATGACCAATCTAGACAGCATATTAAAAAGCAGAGATACTTTGTCAGCAAAGGTCTGTCTAGTCAAGGCTATGGTTTTTCCAGTGGTCAGTATGGATGTGAGAGTTGGACTACAGAGAAAGCTGAGAGCAGAAGAATTGATGCTTTTGAACTGTGGTATTGGAGAAGACTCTTGAGAGTCCCTTGGACTGTGAGGAGATCCGACTTGTCCATCCTAAAGGAAATCAGTCCTAGGTGTTCACTGGAAACAAAATGATGTTGAAGCTGAAACTCCAATACTTTGGTCATCTGATGCAAAGAGCTGAATCATTTGAAAAGACCCTGATGTGGGAATAATTGAGGACAGGAGGAGAAGGGGATGACAGAGGATGAGATGTTTGGATAGCATTATCGATTCAATGGACATGGGTTTAGGTGGACTCCGGGAGTTGGTGATAAACAGGGAGGCCTGGTGTGCTGCGTTTCATGGAGTCGCAAAGAGTCGGACACGACTGAGTGGCTGAATTGAATTGAAGTAATAGTCCATTGTATTTTATATCTAAGTAATGTTCCATGTAGACAGCATGTTTTCTGTGGTAACTATCTTTTATGTCTAAGTAACATTCCTTGTACACCACATCTTCTCTGTGGTAAAAGTGCTGTGATGAAAATGGAGGTTCCTATATCTTTTTGAATTAGTGTTTTCATTTTCTTTTGATATATACCCAGAAATGGAACTGCTGGGTCATATGGTTGTTCGTTTTGTTTTTTTTTTTTGTGTGTGTGTGTTTTGTTTTTTGTTTTCCTGAGGAACCTCCATACTTTATCCCCGATAACTGTATCAGTTTATATTCTCGCTAACAGTGTACTAAGTTTCCCTTTCTCACTTTTCTCAGAAACACTTGCTATTTGTTGTCTTTTTGATGATAGCCATTCTAAAAGGTGGGAGGTCATATCTAACAGTAGCTTTGATTTGCCTTTCTGTGATGTTTAATGATGTTTAGCATTTTTTCACATTCTTGTTGGTCATGTGTGTGACTTCTTCAAAAATTTATGCTCTTTAGTTCTTTTCAAGATCCATTGATATTTTAGGATTATCTGTTTTAATTCTATGAAAAAAATGTCACAGATATTTGATAGGAATTACATAAGTCTGTAGATTGCCTTTGAGAAGTATAGACCATTTAATGATATTGATTATTTCATCCATAATATGAGATATCTTCCCATTTATTTGTTTCATCTCCTGTTTCCTTCATTAAGTCTTATAGGTTTCAGAGTATAGTGTCTTCATATCCTTAGATAAATATATTTCAAGATATTTTATTATTTATTATGTGGTTTTTAAATGAGGTAATTTTCTTGATTTCTCTTTCTGATAGTACATTATTACTGTGTAGAAAAGCAATAGATTTTTGTACATTAATCTTATATCTTGCAACTCTTTTGGATTCATTCAGAGATTTATTGGTGGAGATTAGTGTTTTCTATAGAGTAGATAACATCTGCAAATCCTGACAGTTTCCTTTCCCACCTTGCAATTTGGATGTTGTTTCTTTCCTTTTCTTGTCTGTTGTGTCTAGGGCTTCCAATGCTATGTTAAATAGAAATGATGAGAGTGAGCCTCCTTGTCTTGTTCCTAATGTTGGGTGAAAGGCTTTAAGCTCTTTCTCAATGAGTGTGATGTTATACATGTATGTCATAAATGGCTTTATTTGTTGAGACTTGTTACTTATATATCAACTATGTTCAGAGTTTCTATTATGAATGTAGATAAATTTTCTCAAAGGCTTTCACATAATCATGTGATGTTTATCTTCCATTTTAATAATGCAGTGTATCATATTGATTTATTTGTTGATTTGTATCATACTTCTGGATTCAATCTCAGTTGATCATGGTGTGCGATGCTTTAAAAATATTATTGAATATGGTTATGAAATTTTGTTGAGAATTTTTGATTTATTCATCAGAGATATTGACCTATAATTTCTTTTTGTATGTTGTTGCTGTATGGTTTTGGTATTAGGGTAGTGATGACATTTTAGAAAGTATTTTGGAGCATTTCCTCATCTTCACCTTGGGGATTAGTTTGAGAAAGATAGATATTAAGCGTTCCATTAGTATACATTTGGGCAAACTTCCATGAGAAGGTTCCAGTCCTAGACTGATTTTGGTGATATTTTTGATTGCTGACTCAGTTTCAATACTAATAATTGATCTGTTCAGATTACCTGCTTATTCCTGGTTTAGTCTTAGAAGATTGTGTATTTCCAGGAATTCAACCACTTCTTTTAGGTTTTCCAGTTTTGAGGAGCATATCATTCAGTTCAGTTGCTCAGTCAAGTCCGACTCTGCGACCCCATGAATTGCAGCACGCCAGGCCTCCCTGTCCAACTCCAACTCCAGGAATTCATTCAGACTCACATCGATCGAGTCAGTGATGCCATCCAGCCATCTCATCCTCGGTCGTCCCCTTCTCCTCCTGCCCTCAATCCCTCCCAGCATCAGAGTCTTTTCCAATGAGTCAACTCTTCGCATGAGGTGGCCAAAGTACTAGAGTTTCAGCTTCAAAGTCAGTCCTACCAATGAACACCCAGGACTGATCTCCATTAGGGTGGACTGGATGGTTCTCCTTACAGTCCAAGGGACTCTCAAGAGTCTTCTCCAACACCACAGGTCAAAAGGATCAATTCATCAGTGCTCAGCTTTCTTCACAGTCCAACTCTCACATCCATACATGACCACTGGAAAAACAATAGCCTTGACTAGATGGACCTTTGTTGGCAAAGTAATGTCTCTGCTTCTTAATATGCTATCTAGGTTGGTCATAACTTTCCTTCCAAGAAGTAAGCCTCTTTTAATTTCATGGCTGCAATCACCATCTGCAGTGATTTTTGGAGCCACCCCAAAATAAATTCAGCCACTGTTTCCACTGTTTCCCCATCTATTTGCCATGAACTGATGGGACCAGATGCTATGATCTTTGTTTTCTGAATGTTGAGCTTTAAGCCAAATTTTTAACTCTCCACTTTCACTCTCATTAAGAGGCTTTTGAGTTCCTATTCACTTTCTTCCATAAAGGTGGTGTCATCTGCATATCTGAGGTTATTGATATTTCTCCCAGCAGTCTTGATGCCACCTTGTGTTTCTTCCAGTCCAGCATTTCTCATGATGATTCTGCATATAAGTTAAATAAGCAGGGTGACAATATACAGCTTTGATGTACTCCTTTTCCTATTTGGAACCAGTCTGTTGTTCCCTGTCCAGTTCTAACTGTTGCTTCCTGACCTGCATACAGATTTCTCAAGAGGCCGGTCAGGTGGTCTGGTATTTCTATCTCTCTCAGAATTTTCCACAGTTTATTGTGATCCACACAGTCAAAGGCTTTAGCATAGTCAATAAAGCAGAAATAGATATTTTTCTGAAACTCTCTTGCTTTTTCCATGATCCAGCGGATGTTGGCAATTTGATCTCTAGTTCCTCTGCCCTTTCTAAAACTAGCTTGAACATCAGGAAGTTCACGGTTCATGTATTGCTGAAATATGGCTTGGAGAATTTTGAGCATTACTTTACTAGCATGTGAGATGAGTGCAATTGTGCGGTAGTTCGAGCATTCTTTGGCATTGCCTTTCTTTTGGATTGGAACGAAAACTGACCTTTTCCAGTCCTGTGGCCACTGCTGAGTTTTCCAAATTTGCTGGCATATTGAGTGCAGCACTTTCACAGCATCATCTTTCAGGATTTGAAACAGCTCAACTGGAATTCCATCACCTCCACTAGCTTTGTTTGTAGTGATGCTTTCTAAGGCCCACTTGACTTCACATTCCAGGATGTCTGGCTCTAAATGAGTGATGACACCATCGTGATTATCCAGGTCATGAAGATCTTTTTTGTACAGTTCTTCTGTGTATTCTTACCATTTCTTCTTAACATCTTCTGCTTCTGTTAAGTCCATATTATTTCTGTCCTTTATCAAGCCCATCTTTGCATGAAATGTTCCCTTGGCATCTCTAATTTTCTTGAAGAGATCTCTAGTCTATCCCATTCTGTTCTTTTCCTCTATTTCTTTGCATTGATTGCTGAAGAAGGCTTTCTTATTGCTTCTTTGTATTCTTTGGAACTCTGCATTCAGATGCTTATACCTTTCCTTTTCTCCTTTGCTTTTTGCTTCTTTTTTCACAGCTTTTTGTAAGGCTCCCCAGACAGCGATTTTTCTTTTTTCCATTTCTTTTCCATGGGGACGGTCTTAATCCCTGTCTCCTCTACAATGTCACGAACCTCATTCCATAGATCATCAGGCACTCTATCTATCAGATCTAGACCCTTAAATCTATTTCTCACTTCCACTGTATAATCATAATGGATTTGATTTAGGTCAGACAGAATGTGGTCCACTGGAGAAGGGAATGGCAAACCACTTCAGTATTCTTGCCTTGAGAACCCCATGAACAGTATGAAAAGGCAAAATCATAGGATACTGGAAGAGGAACTCCCTAGGTCAGTAGGTGCCCAATATGCTACTGGAGATCAGTGGAGAAATAACTCCAGAAAGAATGAAGGAATGGAGCCAAAACAAAAACAAAACCCAGCTGTAAATGTGACTGGTGATAGAAGCAAGGTCCAATACTATAAAGAGCAATATTGCATAGGAACCTGGAATGTCAGGTCCATGAATCAAGGCAAATTTGAAGTGATCAAACAAGAGATGGCAAGAGTGAACATCGACATTCTAGGAATCAGTGAACTAAAACGGACTTGAATGGGTGAATTTAACTCAGATGACCATTATATCTACTACTGCAGGCAGGAATCCCTCAGAGGAAATGGAGTAGCCATCATGGTCAACAAAAGTTTGAAATGCACTACTTGGATGCAATCTCAAAACGACAGAATGATCTCTGTTGGTCTCCAAGGCAAACCATACAGTATTAAGGTAATCCAAGTCTATGCCCCAACCAGTAATGCTGAAGAAGCTGAAGTTGAATGGTTCTATGAAGTCCTACAAGACCTTTTAGAACTAACACCCAAAAATGATGTCGTTTTCATTATAAGGGATTGGAATGCAAAAGGAGGAAGTCAAGAAACACCTGGAGGAACAGGCAAATTTGGCCTTGGAATGCGGAATGACGCAGGGCAAAGACAAATAGAGTTTTGCCAAGAAAATGCACTGGTCATAGCAAACACCCTCTTCCAACAACACAAGAGAAGACTCTACACAGGACATTACCAGATGGTCAACACCAAAATCAGATTGATTATATTCTTTTCAGCCAAAGATGGAGAAGCTCTGTACAGTCAGAGAAAACAAGACCAGGAGCTGACTGTGGCTCAGATCATGAACTCCTTATTACCAAATTCAGACTTAAATTGAAGAAAGTAGGGAAAACCACTAGACCATTCAGGTATGACCTAAATCAAATCCCTTATGAGGGGCATATAGTTCATAGTATTTTCTACATGTGGAAACTTTTCTTTCATTTTTTATTTTGTTTCCTTGTTTGTTCTCTCTTTCTTTCCTAGCTTACCACCAAAGGCTTATCAATTTCTGAATATTCTTTATCTAATTTATCAGACTTATCATATCAATTTCTGTTACTGTTTCAAAAGACCAGCTTTTTGTTTCATTGATTTTTTTACCAGTTTCTTTTTTAGTCTCTTATGTATTTCAATACTAAACTTTATGATTTCTTTCATTCTGCTGACTTTGGGCTTTGCTTGTTCTTTATCTAATTTGTTTAGTTGGTACATCAAGTTGTTTAATTGGTACATTAAGTTGTTTGAGATTTTTCTTTTTTCTTGAGGGAGATTTGTATTGCTAAAAAAAAAAATCCACTTAAAGGTGCTTTTGCTAGAGCCCAAAGATTTTGAAAAGTTGTATTTCTATTTTCATTTGTCTCAAGATGCTTTTTGGTTTCTTCTTTGATTTATTCGTTGACCCATTGGCTTTTTAGTAATATGCTTTTATAGTATGCTTGTTTTCTTTTTATTTCAGTTTTTTTCTTATAATTGATTTCTATTTTCATGTTGCTGGGGTTGGAAAAAGAAAGTTGGATATAACTTCTGTCCTCTTAAATTAACTGAGATTTGTTTTGTTGCCTAAAATATGCTCTAATCCAGAGAATATTTCATGTGCACTTGAAAAAAAGTGTATTTTGCTCTTTGGGAGCTGTCCTGTTGATATCTACTAAGTCAAGCTTGTTTAATATGTCATTTAAATCCAGAGAGAGGGTGTGGGGCGGGAGGGTGGAGGAAGGGGTCGGGATTGGGAGTTCATGTACACT
>SJXQ01004815.1:0-84619 GCA_006408695.1 Aepyceros melampus | reverse complement strand
GGCGGGAGGGGGGAGGTGGGGGTCGGGAATGGGAGTTCATGTACACTCGTGGCTGATCCATGTCGATGTGTAGCAAAACGAATACAGTATTGTAAAGCAAAACAAACTAAAAAAGTAAAAATTAATTTAAAAAAATAAAATTAAAAGAAAATAATGTGTCATTTAAAACCACTGTTTCCTTATTGTTATACTGCCCGGATTATCTATTAATGTATGTGGTTGTTAAAGTCCCTTGCTATTATTATCTTACTTTCAATTTTTTTCTTTTATATTATTAAAGTTTGCTGTATATACTTAGATATTCCTGTATTAGGTGCATCTGAATTTATGAATGTTATTTTCTGTTTTTTAATTGATTTATTTATCACTATCTGATCCTGGCAGGGATTGGGGACAGGAGGAAAAGGGGACGACAGAGGATGAGATGGCTGGATGGCATCACTGACTCAATGGACACGAGTTTGAGTGAACTCTGGGAGATGGTGATGGACAAGGAAGCCTGGTGTGATGCAATTCATGCCGTCGCAAAGAGTCGGACACGACTGAGCGACTGAACTGAACTGAACTGATATAATGCCTTTATTTGCTTTTCTTATAGACTTTGTTTTAAAATCTAATTTGCCTGATGTGAATGTTTTGCCAAACTTTTTAAAAATTTCCATTTGCATGGAATATCTTTTTCCATTCCGTCACTTTTATCTGTTTTGTGTGTTTAGCTCTGAATTGAATCTCTTCTTTGTAGCCTACAGATGTATCTTTGTGTATCTAGTCACTCTGTGTATTTTGATTGGAGCATTTAATCCATTGAGATTTAAAGTCGTTATTGATAGACATGTAATTATTTCCATTTAGTACTTGTTTTCTGGTTGCTTTTGTAGTTCTTCTTTGTTCTTTTCTTATTTTAGTCTTTTCTTTTGTGGTTAATGATTTTGTTTACTGTTACATTCATGTTCCTTTCTTTTTAGGTTTGAGTGTCTACTGTAGGTCTTCGATTTGTAGTTACCAAATAATTTTGGTATAATTTTAACTATTTGTTTTAAACTGATCATCATTTCAGTACAAACATAATCTAAACATTCTATTATTTATTTCCACACATTTTGGATTTTATGTCGTGGTTTATATTTCCTTATCTATTTACTTTTTAAATGTACTTATAGATGATTTTATATATTTTTTTCTTTTAGCCTATACTAGTTTATTTAAATGATCCATATACTGCTTTTACTACATATTTGCCCTATTATTGGATTTTCCCCTCCTTATATATTCTTCTTTTCTTGTTATAGACTTTTTTTTTCCACTTAAAGACCATTTCACATTTCTTATAAGGTCAGTGTAGTTGTGATGGACTGTTACTTTTTGCTTGCTGGAAAAACTTATTTCTCCTTCAGTTTTGAATGATATCCTTGCTCGATAGAGTATCTTAGATTGTAGCTATTTCCTTTCAGCACTTAAAAAATATCACAACACTTCCTTTGTGCCTGAAAAGTTTCTGCTGAAAACTCAGCTGATAGCCTTATGGAGGGGATGCCTTGTATGTGGTAATTTATTTTTTCTTTAAAATTTAAAGAAATTTTAAAATTCTTTCTTTTTAAAATCCTTTAAAATTATCTCTTTATTTTAAACTTTTGCCATTTTAATTACAACATTTTTAATTTATTTATTTTTAATTTAAGAATATTTGCTTTACAGAATTTTGCTGTTTTCTGTCAAACTTCAACATGAATGAGCAATAGGTATACATATATGCCCTCCCATTTAAACCTCCCTCCAATATCCCTCCCCATCCCACTCCTCTAGGTTGATACAGAGTCCCTGTTTGAGTTTCCTGAGCCTTACAGTAAATTCCTGTTGACTATCTAGTTACATATGGTAATGTAAGTTTCCACCAGATTACTCTCTCCGTATATCTCACCCTCTCATCTTGTCTCCCCATGTCCATAAGTCTATTCTCTATATCTGTTTCTCCATTGCTGCCCTGTAAGTAAATTCTTCAATACCGTTTTTCTAGATTCCATATATATGTGTTAGAATACAATATTTATTTTTCTCTGTCTGAATTACTAAACTCTGTGTAATAGGCTATAGGTTCACCCACTTATTATAACTGACTCAAATGTATTCTCTTTTATGGCTGAATAATATTCTATTGTGTATATGTACTACAACTTCTTTATCCATTCATCTGTTAATTAACATTGAGGTTGCTTCCATATGCCAGCTATTTTGAATAATGCTGCAATGAACAATGGGATACATGTGTCTTTTTCAATTTTTCTTTCCTCAGGGTATATGCCTATGAGTCAGATTGCTGGACATAGGTTAGTTTTATTCCTAGTTTTTTAAGCAATCTCCATACCATCTTTCATAGTGCCTGTATCAATCTACATTGCCACCAACAGTACAAGAGTGTTCCCTCTTCTCCACACCCTCTCCAGGATTTATTGTTTGTAGACATTTAATGATGGCCATTCTGACTAGTGTGAGGTGATATCTCATAGTTTTTATTTGGATTTCTCTAATAATGAGTGATTGTTGAGCATTTTTTCATGTGTTAGTTAAGAATCTATATGTCTTCTTTGGAGAAATGTCTGGTTAAGTCTTTTTCCAAAAGCAAAACCCTCTATGATCCACCTCCTAGAGTAAAGCAAATTAAAACAAAATCAAATAAATGGGACTGATTAAACTTAAAAGCCTTTGTACAGCAAAGGAAACTATAAGTAAGGTGAAAAGACAACCCTCAGAATGGGAGAAAATAATAGCAAATGAAACAAGTGACAAAGGATCAATTTCCCAAATATACAAGCAGCTCAAATAATTCAATATCAGAAAAATAATTATGATACATTTTTATGTGTTGCACTTATATCATCTTATTGAGACTCTATTTCCTTATTTTATTAATTTTTTGTAAAATTATTTTTTTAATTGGAAACTAATTTCTTTACAATATTGTGGTGGTTATTGCTATGTATCGACATAAATCACCCATGGGTGCACATGTGTCACCCCATCCTGAACCCGCCCACCTCCCTCCCCATCACATCACTCTGAGTTGTCCCACAGTACTGGCATTATGTTCCCACTGTCATGCCTCCAACTTGCACTGGTCATCTATTTTACATATGGTAACATACATGTTTCAATGGTATTCTCTCAAATCATCTCTCAAGTCACCCGTGGCTTCACCCACAGAGTCCAAAAGTCTGTTCTTCACATCTGTGTCTCTTTTGCTGCCTTGCATATAAATAGGTCATCATTATCACCTTTCTAAATTCCATATATATGTATTAATATACTGCATCTGTGTTTCACTTTCTGACTTACTTCACTTTGTATAATAGGCTCCAGTTTCATCCACCTCCTTAGAATGATTCAAATGCAATCTTTTTTTATAGCTGAGTAATATTCCATTGTGTATATGTAACACAACTTCTTTATCCATTCGTCTGCTCATGGAAATCTAGGTTGCTTCCATGTCCTAGCTATTGTAAAATGTTGCAATGAACACTGCACTATGTACAATGCGTTTCTTTCACTTCTGCTTTCCTCAGTGTGTATGCCGAGCAATGGGGTTGCTCTTTCTTTGGCCCACTTTTTGATTGGACTGTTTGCTTTTCTGGCTTTGAGTTCCATGAGCTGCTTGCCTACTTTGAAGATTAAGTCTTTGTCAATTGCTTCATTTGCTATTATTTTCTCCATTCAGAAGGCTGCCTTTTCACCTTGCTTATAGATTCCTTCATTATGTAAAAGATTGTAAGTTTAATAAGGTCCCACTTGTTTATTTTTGTTTGTATTTCTAATATTGTGGTAGATCGGTCATAGAGAATCTTGCTGTGAATTTTGTTTATATTATTTCCAATAATCTGGCAGGTGCATCACAGACGATCTTACTTGCTCTGTTTATGTTTTCCTCTAAGGCTTTTATAGTTTTTGAACTTATATTTATATTTTTAATCACTTTTGAGTTTATTTTTGGATATGATGTTAGAAAGTGTTTTAGTTTCTTTCTTTTACATACGGTTGACCAGTTTTCCCAACACCACTTGTTAAAGAGATTGTCTTTTCTCTACTGTATCTTTTTGTCTCCTTTGTCAAAGATAAGGTGTCCATAGGTGCATGGATTTATCTCTGGGCTTTCTATTTTGTTCCACTGATCTATATTTCTGTCTTTGTGCCAAAACCATACTGTTTTGATAACTGTAGCTTTGTAGTATAGTCTGAAATAGGAAGGTTGATTCCTCTCCTCCAGTTCCATTATTCTTTCTCAAGATTGCTTTGGCTATTTGACGTTTTTTGTCTTTCCATACAAATTGCAAAATTATTTATTATAGTTCTGTGAAAAATACCATTGGTAGCTTAATAGGGACTGCATTGAATCTATAGATTGCTTTGGGTAGTATACTTATTTTCACTAAATTGATTCTTTCAATCCATGCACATGTTACATTTCTCCACTTGTGTCATCTTAGATTTCTTTCATCAATATTTGATAGGTATTTATGTATATATATATATATATATATATATACACACATATGTGTGTGTGTGTGTGTTTTGTTTCTTTAGATAAATTTATGCCTAAGTATTTTATTTTTTTCGTTGCAATAGTCAATGGGATTTTTTTTCTTAATTTCTCCATTTTTTCATTGTCAATGTATTGGAATGCAAAGTATTTCTGTGTATTAATTTTATATCCTGAAACTTTGCTATATTCACTGTTCTGTTCCATTCAGTCGCTCAGTCATATCTAACTCTTTGTGACCCCATGAATCGCAGCATGCCAGGCCTCCCTGTCCATCACCAACTCCCGGAGTTCACTCAGACTCACGTCCATTGAGTCCGTGATGCCATCCAGCCATCTCATCCTCGGTCGTCCCCTTCTCCTCCTGCCCCCAATCCCTCCCAGCATCAGGGTCTTTGCCAATGAGTCAACTCTTCACATGAGATGGCCAGAGTACTGGAGCTTCAGTTTTAGCATCATTCCTTCCAAAGAAATCCCAGGGTTGATCTTCTTCAGAATGGACTGGTTGGATCTCCTTGCAGTCCAAGGGACTCTCAAGAGTCTTCTCCAACACCACAGTTCAAAAGCATCAATTCTTCTGTGCTCAGCCTTCTTCACAGTCCAACTCTCACATCCATACATGACCACAGGAAAAACCATAGCCTTGACTAGACAGACCTTAGTCGGCAAAGTAATGTCTCTGTTTTGAATATACTATCTAGGTTGGTCATAACTTTTCTTCCAAGGAGTAAGCGTCTTTTAATTCACTGATTAGCTCTAGTAATTTTCTGTGGGTATTTTTAGGATTTTCTATGTAGAGGATCATATCACTTGCAAGAAGTGAGAGTTTTAATTCTTCTTTTCCAATCTGGATTCCTTTTATTTCTTTTGCTTCTCTGATTGTTGTGGCTATGACTTCCAAAACTCTGTTGAATAGTAGTCGTGAGAGTGGGTACCCTTTGATTTTAGAGGAAATGCTTTCAATTTTTCATCATTGAGTATAATATCTGCTGTGCACTTGTCATATATGATTTTAATTATGTTGAGGTATGTTCCCTTTATGTCTGCTATCATGAGAGGTTTTATCATAAATTGCATTGAATTTTGTCAAAGGCTTTCTCTGCATCTATTGAGATAATCATTTGGTTTTCATCTTTCAGTTTGTTAATATGGTATAACACATTTGTTGATATGTGAATATTGAAGAATCCTTGCATCCCTGGGATAAACTGCACTTGGCATGATGCTTGATCTTTTTAGTATGCTGTTGGGTTCTGTTTGCTAGCATTTTGTAGAGGATTCTCACATCTATGTTCATTAGTGCTATTGGTATGTAGATTTCTTTTTTTGTGCCATCTTAGTCTGGTTTTAGTATTAAGGTAATGATGGCTTCATTGAATGAATTTGGGAGTTTACCTTCCTCTGCAAATTTCTGGAAGAGTTTGAGTAGGATTGGCATTAGCTCTTCTCTAAACTTTTGGTAGAATTCACCTGTGATGCCACTGGTCCTAGGCTTTTGTTTGTTGGAAGATTTTTGATTACAGTTTCAATTTCCATGCCCTTTACGGGTCTGTTAAGATTTTTATTTCTTCCTGGTTCAGTTTTGGAAAGTTATACTTTCCTAAGAATTTGTCCATTTTTTCCAAATTGTCCATTTTATTGTCATATAATTGCTTATAGTGGTCTCTTATGATCTTTTTTCTTTAATTTCTGTTTTGTGTGTTCTGGTTTCTCTATTTCATTTCTAATTTTATTGATTTCATTCTTTTCCCTTTTTTTCTTGCTGATCAGCTAAAAGTTTGTCTATTTTATTTATCTTCACAAATAACAAGCTTTTAGTTTTGTTTATCTTTGCTAGGGTCTCCTACGTTTCTTCTCACTTATTTCTGCTCTGATTTCTATGATTTCTTTCCTTCTACTAACTTTGAGATTCTTCTCTTCTTCTTTTCTATTTGTTTTAGGTGTAAGTTAGGTTCTTTATTTGATGTTTCTCTAGTTTTTTGAGATGGCTTATATTGTGCTGAACCTCCCTCTTAGCACTGCCTTTACTAAACCAATATGCTTTGGGTTGTTGTGTTTTCATTTTCATTTGTCTCCATGCATATTTTTATTTCCTTTTTTTTTTTCTTCTGTGATCTGTTGGTAATTCATTAGTCTCTAGCCTCCATATATTTGTATTTTTTACAGTTTTTTTTTCATGTAGTTGACATCTAATCTTACTGCACTGTGATCAGAAAAGATGCTTGAAATGATTTCAACTTTTAACATTTTCTGAGGCAAGTTTTATGACCCAGGGTGTGATCAGTCCTGGAGAATGTTCCCTGTGCATGTGAGCAAAAGGTTAAATCCTTTGATTTTTGGTGAAATGCCCTGTAAATATCAATTAGGTCTGCCTTGTCCATTGTATCATTTAAAGCTTGTGTTTACTTCCTAATTTTTCTCTTTTTCTTGATCTATCTATATGTGTGAGTGGGGTATTAATGGTCCCCACTATTGTTGGGTTACTGTTAGTTTCCCCTTTCATACTTGTTAGCATTTACCTTATGTATTGAGGTGTTCCTATGTTGGATGCATATATATTTATAATTGTTATATCTTCTTCTTCTTTGATCATTATGTAATGTCCTTCTTTGTCTCTTATCACAGTCTTTATTTCAAAGTCAATTTTATCTGACATGTATATTGCCATTTCTGCTTTCTTTTGGTCTCCATTTGTATAAAATATCTTTTTCCAGCCCCTCCTTTTCAATCTGCATGTGCCTCTAGGTTTGAGGTGGGACTCTTGTATACAGCACATATGGGAGTCTTGTTTTAGAATCCATTCAGCCAGTGTTTGTCTTTTGGTTGAATCATTTAAGCCATTTACATTTAAGGTAATTATTGATAAGTATGATCCAGTTACCATTTATTTTTTTTTGTTTTGAGTTCATTTTTATAAACTTTCCCTGTTTTTCCTGTCTAGAGAAGATCCTTTAGCATTTGTTGAAGAGCTGATTTGGTGGTGCTGAATTCTCTCAACTTTTGCTTGTCTGTAAAATTTTTTATTTCTCCTTCATGTCTGAATGAGATCCTTGTTGGGTAGAGTAATCTTAGTTGCAGGTTTTTCTCTTTCATCACTTTAAGTATATCCTGCCATCCCCTTCTGGCTTGAAGAGTTTCTATTGAAAGATCAGCTGTTAACCTTATGGGGATCCCCTTATGTATTATTTGTTCCTTTTCCCATGCTGCTTTTAATATTTTCTCTTTGTGTTTGAGCTTTGTTACTTTGATTAATATGTGTCTTAGTGTTTCCCCTTGGATTGATCCTGTCTGGGACTCTCTGGGTTCTTGGACTTGGGTGGCTATTTCCTTCCCCATATTAGGGAAGTTTTTAATATTATCTCCTCCAGTGTTTTCTCATGCTCTTCCTTTTTGTCTTCTTATTCTGGGACACTTATGATTCTAATGTCAAGGCATTTTACCTTGTCCTAGAGGTCTCAGGTTGTCCTCATTTTTTTTTTTTTTTTTTGTCTCTGCCTCATTTATTTCCAACATTCTATGTTTCACTTCACCTATCCTGTCCTCTGCCTCAGTCATTCCACTCTTGGTTCACATCAGAGTGCTTTTAATTTCAATTATTGCATTGTTCATTATTGATTGACTCTTCTTTCTTTCTTCTAAGTCCCCGTTAAAAATTTTCTTGCATCTTCTCAATCCATGTCTCTAGTCTGTTTATCTATAACTCCGTTTTGTTCTCAAGATTTTAGACCATGTTTACTATCATTATTCTGAATTATTTTTCAGGTAGACTCCCTATCTCCTCCTCTTTTGTTTGGTTTGGTGGGTTTTTATCATGTTCCTTCTGCTGCTGCTGCTGCTGCTAAGTTGCTTCAGTCGTGTCCAACTCTGTGCAACCCCATAGATGGCAGCCCACCAGGCTCCCCCATCCCTGGGATTCTCCAGGCAAGAATACTGGAGTGGATTGCCGTTTCCTTCTCCAATGCATGAAAGTGAAAAGTCAAAGTGAGGTCACTCAGTCGCGTCCGACTCTTCACGACCCCATGGGCTGCAGCCTGCCAGGCTCCTCCATCCATGGGATCTTCCAGGCAAGAGTACTGGAGTGAGGTCCACCTGCTGAATATTACTCTGCCTTTTAATTTTGTTTAGATTTCTCTGATTGGGCTGGAAGCTTGTAGTTCCTCTTAGTTGTGAAGTCTGCTCCCAGTGGGTGGGGTTGAACCAGTGGCTTGTCAAAGTTTCTTGGTTGGGGGACTTGTTTCTGTGTTCTTGCAGGTAGAGCTGGATCTCTTCCCTCTGGAGTACAATAAGATTCCAGTAGTGAGTTTTGGGGTGTCTATGAGCTTGGAATGGCTTTGGGCAGACCATCTTTTAATGTTCAGAGTTATATTCCTGCTGGATAATTAGCATGGTGTGTCTTTCACTGGAACTTCTTGACTCTTTAGTGGAGCTTGGTTTCAGTGTAGGTGTGGAGATTTTGGTTGGTCTCTTGTCTATTAATGTTCTCTGGAATCAGGAGTTCTCTGATGTTCTAAAGTTCTGCAGCTAAGCCTCTTGCCTCTGAGTTCCAGTCCTTCTCTTACAGGAGCCTCAAGACTTGATCACCTTCACAGATGTTTTCTATTTAATTTCAAGTTGACAGAGAAGTTATCATAACCCTTTTCTTATGATTCTCTACTGGAGCTGCCCACTCACCAGGCTCCCACCACTCTTACTCTAGGAGCCCAGAATTGCCTGTGCACTAAGGAACACCATCTTCCAAGGCCAGGCCAGCAAGAGCCTTCACTGGACCATTTCTCATGCCCACCAAGACTCTGCTTCCTGTACCTTCATGTCTGTTTCCTTCATCAAGTTAGGAAAGGTATTAGCCATAATTTTATCATATATATTTTCTACCTCTTTCTCTCTCTCTTCTCCTCTGGAATCTCTATAATGTGAATGTTAGTAAAAGAGTTCCTCTATACATCTCACATTAATTTCTGTTTGTCAGGGAGGGGGAGCTATTCTTGGTGATTTCTACTAATCTGTCTTCCAAGTTGCTTATTCTTCTGTATCAGCTAGTGTTCTGTTAACTCCTTCTAGTGTATTTTTCATTTTAATTATTGTATTTTTCAGCTCTGACTGGTTCTTATCTATATTCTAGTACTTTGTCTTAGTTCTCACTATGTTCATCTATTCTTTCTCCAAGTTCAATTTGCATTTTTGTTGCTATTGCTTTGGACTTTTTTTCTGGTAAGTTCTTTTTCTTTTTTAATAAGGTATTAAGGTATTTTCTATGGTTTTGTCTTTTTTAAATATATTTCTTTGTTTTCACACTTCATTAACTTTCTTCCTTGTCTTTATGAAATTAGATTAAACAGTTACCTCTCTCAGTCTTGAAGTAATATTCTTGCTTGGTAGCATCCCTATGCCATCTGCATGTGTCTAGTGTCTTTTGTGGAAAAGCTAAATCTTAACTGAGGGTTAATTGTGTCTTCTCCTAGGGTGTGCTGACAACCATTGCTATGGTGGGAATAAAGCTGGAGTTGGAGAAGCTAAAGCCTAAGCTAGATGCAAGCTGGGATTTTGCCTATGCTCAATTATTGTTTTCACCCTGTCAGAGTGAGGCTAGGGCCACAACATCTGTAGGAGGAAACTTTGGGGAATTGGGCTTTTCCCTTTTGTGATGGTAGTCTTCATTTGATTGGTAGTGTGATGAGGGCCTGAGTGCTTGGAAATGCACTTCTTAGCTAGTTCTTTTTTCTCAGTGTGCATGTCTTGGTTAGAGGTGGGGTTGAGGCTGCAGCAGTTGAAGCCATGCTACCAAGCTATCTCTGATCCTTCTCAGGTGCCATAACATGCATTGGCAATGGTGTCCTCCATCTTAATGAGGAGCAGTGCCAGAGGAGGACGTGCTGGAGCCAGGGTTGGTGCAGGTTGTAGGACAATACATGATAGGGTAGTAATGCAGAGCCAGGCAGAAGAGCTGGAAATTTTTCATCTGATGCCTTCACACTAGGACTGAGAGTAAGCAAGTATATATGCACATCCTTTAGGACTGTAGTCTCAGTTTCTTACAGCTATCTGCTATTTCCCATTGGCTTTTAGACCATTTATAGGGGTTCCTTTTCTTGTATCAGGACCCTGGGATGGGTTGTCTCTTAAGTACCCCTTGCTTCCCAAGGAGAGAAACTATATGATACCCTCCTCCTTTTCTGGGTCATCACCTAAAGATGTGACTCCCAGGTATGTTACCACTTCTCCCTTCCTATCAGGCTCTGTATGTCTTTTACTTTACATCCTTAGTTGTAGAACTGTTTTGCTAGTTTTTAGGTCATTCTTAGAAATATTTACTCTCTACATAATTGTAGTTTGATGGAGAGGAGATGAACTCAAAGTCTTCAGACTCTACCATCTTGACCCACTTACATCTTAAAATAAAATAGTGGCTTTTAAGAGTATAACCATCATCTTTTCATATTTTGTTAAAATTCTATGTTTGCTAGAGTTGCTGTAACACAGTACTACTAAATGGGCTACTTAAATATTTAAAAAAAAAAGTATCATCTCACATCTGAGGGCTAGAAATCCAAGGTCAAGGTGTCACCAGGACTGGTTCTTTCTGATAATTGTATTGAATAATATCTTCCATGTTATTTCCTAATTTTCTGATGGTTTGTCCTTCATCTTGACATGACATTTTCCATGTGTACTGTTTGTCATTTGTCTCTCATTTCCTCTTTCTATAGATTTTACCATTAATTCTGGAATAACAGTAAAAGCATGTATTTCATCTATGTTGGGTCTACAGTATGATGATCATACATCTAATGTAAAAGTAAAGCAACAATACTCCAATAAAAAGCAATTTGAAAAATCAAAAAAAACCTCATACCTGTCAGCAGTCACTCTACACCTCCACAGACTTAGACAGCCACAAATCTACTTTGTGCCTCTATTGGTTTGTTTATTCTGCACATTTACTATAAGTAGAATCATTCAATAAAATAATTAAAGCAATAGTAAAGAGTGGCCAACATGGAAGAGTAAGAAGACACTGAACTCACCTCCTCCCATGTGGATACCAAAATTACAAACATTTATAGAGCAACTATTTATGAGAATTACCTAAAGAATGGGAGAAAAGTTTTTCTACAACTAAAGATATAAAGAAGGAACCATACCAATATTGGTTAGAGGAAAGGAGATGCAGGATAGTGAAGATCCACACCTTTTGATTAGTGATCCACAATGGAGAAAATAATATTTTAAAAAATGCAGAGATTCTTTCCAAGTAATAAAGGATAGGGAAACCTGCATGTAGATCCTTCATTGAGAAGGACATTTGGTTTGAAGATCAATAGGTTTTGCTTCTTAAAGCTCCAGAAAATAGACTCACAGGTAAATGACACACAAAAAAGCACACTCTGAATACCCAGAACAGAGGCAATAATTTGAAGTGACCTGAGTTAGATGCATTATTGATCTTGGAGAGCCTCCTGAAAAGTTAGGGTCAACTAAGATTCTTCCTGGAGATACAGACACTAGAGGTAGGCACTTTGGGAACCTCATTCTCTACTGGTACTGACAAGGGCCATTTGAAATCTTCTCTGTATGCTGTTAACTTTGGGGGCTTAAATACCCAACAACCAATTGACACCAGTTCAGGAAACCACAAGCCAAAAAGTCATCCATGTCAGGGCACATCCTTACCAGGCAGGCCTTTGGAAAAGGTTGACCCTTTCCCAAGATCTGCCTGAGTTCCATGGTCAACCACCCTAGGCCTATCTTCATCTACCAATTGGCCAGTACCAGCCCTGGTACTTCCTAGTAAAACAGCCAGTTGCCCCAAGACCTTGCCCCACCAGATGTCAAGCACAAGCCCTGAAACCAACAGGATCCATAACCATCCCTTGAATTCCTGGACCCAACAGCAGCTGCTGTGATATCTGACCCACCCACCAGTGTGTCAGGGCAAGATTTGGAATGCCCAGGAGCACCCAACAAGCAGAGACTATCCTCCACATGAGGCAAGACTTGGCAGAAAATCTTGTCAGGAGCCAGCTCCCAAATTCCAGAGCACCCACTGCTGGCAGCCACTACAGAAGAGCCCATGAAGCCAATGTAGGGAACATGCCTAGGACGTATAACTCTTGTGACTAGTGAAGAGTGTGCTGCTAGGACCACAGAATATTTCTTACATAGGACCACTTATTCAAGATTGGAAATGTAAGCAACCTAACTAATGCATAGAGTAAAAACTGAAATTAGCCAAAATGAGGCAACAGAGGAATTTGTTCCAAATGAAGAAACAAGATAAAACCCCAGAAGAACTGAGAGAAGATAAGAAATCTACCTGATAATGAGTTCTAGGTAATAACTCAAAGAGTGCTTAATAAACTCAAAAGAAGGATGAAGAAAAAAGTGAGAAGTTTAACTGAGCTTTAGAAAATATAAAGAAAAAATCTGAAGTGAAAAACTAACTGAAGTAAAAACTACACTAGAAGTAATAACAGTGGTTACATGATACAAAGGAAACAAATAAGTGAACTAGAAGACAGAGTAGTGGAAATCACCAAAACTGAACAGGAAAGAAATTTAAAAATAAGGACAGTTAAAGAGATCTATGGAACAACATCAAATGTACTACCGCTTGCATCATAGGGATCTCAAAATGAGAAGAAAATGAGAAATTATTTGAAGATAAAGTAGTTGAAAATTTGCCTTACCTGAAAGGCCATTCACTCATCACTCCAGGAAGCACAGAATCCCAAGATAAGGTGAATTCAAAGAGGTCCACACCAAAACATCTTGCTTTTAAAATAACAAATAAATAATAAAAGATAAAGAGAGGGTCTTAAAAGTAGCAAGGGAGGAGAAAGTCTGTACAAAGGAACTTCCATAAGGTAATCAACTGACTTTTCACCAGAAACTCATATATTCAATATGATTAACAAATAACACTTATAACCAAGATACTATAACCACCAAGATTAACATTCAGATGTAAAGGAGAGGTAAAGACTATTACAGAGAAGCAAAAGCTAAAAGAGTTCAGCACCTCTGAACTGTCTTAATAAGAACTTTTAAAGGGACTCTGAAAGTAGAAAAGATAAGGTTACAGCTAGAAATAAAAAAATATTAAGAAAGCAAAAATCTCCTTGGTAAAGGCAAACATGTAGGTTTATAAAGCTACTGATGCTGGGAGGGATTGGGGGCAGGAGGAGAAGGGGACGACCGAGGATGAGATTGCTGGATTGCATCACAGACTCAATGGACGTGAGTCTGAGTGAACTCCAGGAGTTGGTGATGGACAGGGAGGCCTGGTGTGCTGTGATTCATGGGGTCACAAAGAGTTGATCATGACTGAGCGACTGAACTGAACTGAAAAATATTAAAATACAAAGGTGGTAAAATCATCTATATCCACAATTAGTAGTAAGAGATACACAAAACAAAAAGATCCAAAACATGATGTCAGGAAACATTAAATGAAGAGAAGGAAATAAAAATTAAATATAAACCTCATGGTCACACACACACACATATGTAAACACAAATTAAAAATCTATGATGGATATATGAAAAAAAGGGAGAAAAGAATTCTAACAAAGCAATAAAGATAGTGACCAAATTATAAGGGAAGAGATTAAAAGAAGAAAGGAACAAAAAAGAACTACAAAGGAAACCCTAAAACATTAACAGAATGAAAATAAGTATGTACCTATTAATAATCACTTTAAGTGTAATGGGCTAAATTCTTCAATCAAAAGTCATAAAGTGGTTGAATGATATTAAAAAGTATGACATATACATTTATGCTGAGACTCACTTCAGATATAAATATATGCACAAAATGATAGTGAGAGGATAGAAAAACACGTTCCAAAAAAAAATAGAAATAGAAATCTGGCAAGAAAACGATGGAGAAGTAAGATGAGGAGATCGCCAGCCTCCCCACAAATACATCAAAAACTCATCGAGATATGAAACTCCTACAAGGCAACCTTTAATGACAGCAGAAGATCCCAGACCTCCAGGGGGACAGGCTAAGCTCCCTGAAATGAGGTAGAGAGGAGGGAGACATAAAAAGACAGATAACTTCTGGGCAGGAGCCCCAAATGAGAAAGGGAGCCTTGAAATAAGAGGAGTTCCCGTGCACAGGGAAACTGCCTCACAGTCAGGACCAAAGAGGAACTGTGAAATTTCAGAAGACCAGGCAAAGCAGGGACTTGAAGGGCAGTAAACAGAGAACGATGCACTTCTCAGCCCCTTAAGAGCTCCTGGACTGTGGCCTCAAACAGACAGCGGGTTCAGGGAACCGAGAGTGGGGCAGCATACAAACCCAGGCAGCACGCACAACCCTTGCCGTACAGGGGGCAGGCCCAGGTAGCTGCGTGTAACAAACTGCTGATGAAAGGGCGGGACTGGGGTGCCGATAGAGGGGAGGCAGACAAACTTGGCAGGGCACACAGCCCTCCTGGCACAGCTGAAAGAAGAACAAATAACCCCGGTGAGAGAGAGTGTACGCAGTGAGATGAAACAAGTGCATACAAGCACAGTGACACAGCGGGCGGACCTCGGGAACTGAGACAAGTGCACACAAGCTCCATCATGCAGACGGTGAGTTCAAGGGCTGGGGAACGCACACAAGTGAACACGACGCAGAAGGATCCACACAAGCACCTACCTAGCAAGTTTCTGCCAGCAGTGCAGGGCAGAGCAGGGGAACAGAAGCACCAGTAATGATCCCAGGGACAAGTAGGGGGCTGGCAGCACTGCAGATATGCTGAGAGGACCACTTTGAAACCGCTCTGTATATGGACACGGCCAACACCACGGAAGCTAGAAGGACTGCCCAAAGGCATACTGAACCCATAGTGAACTCTCCAAAACCTACTACTGAACACTGCACTGCCCTTCAGAGAGATGAGATCCAGCTCCAGCAACCAGAACACAGGCACAAGCTCCCCCAACCAGGAAAACATCACAGGACACTAACCCAACCCCATGCACAAGGGCAGACTCCACAACCAAGAGCTATGACCTTGAGAACCTTTTTAAAATTTTTTTTTCTGTTTTGTTTGTTTCTCCTTTTATAAACCACACTTTATTCCCCCAACATATCTTCACCTTCATACTAGCCTTTAGCGGTGCTATGGAGTTTTCCTTGTTTAAAAAAAATCATTTTAATATTTTTTTCTTATAAATTACATGGTTTATTCCCCCTAAATATTTCCATCTCCATATTAGCCTTTTGTGATGCTGTGGAGCAATCCTCTTTGTGTTTCTTGTCAAAAAGGGGAAAAAAATCATTTTAAGATTTTTTTCTCTTTCACTTTTTTTTTTTTTGACGATAAACGCATATCATCATTTATTTAATGTTTAAGCTATTGCACTAGACTTTTACAAGCTGGTGAACACTGACAAATTATTTCTCCCACAGAACTATAACCACTTGTTCCCAGACAGTATAAATATATGGTTGAGCTAACGTTAATACACATCACCATTTTATCAATTACATAATAAAACAAATTGTCAAGTATCCAAATATTAAGTTACACAGCTCAAAAGGTATATAAAATATTAAATGTCTGCTCAATTCATTAGCAGAAACCCACTTTTTTTTTGCAAGAGAGGCTGGGAATCACACTTCAAACAAACTAAGTCGCTAAACAACTTCAGGTAAGTATGAAAAAAAATTACAAGAATTTCAGAAATTTTGATTTAAGAATTGTTTTAGTTACAGTAACAAAGTATTTCTACCTTTTAAAAAAATATTTACTAAATTAAAGTGCATATTCTACATGTTCTGCACAAGACAAAAGCAACATTTTACTAAAAATACTTAATAGCCTCCTCCCATTCTTTTTTCAGGCCCTCCCTGTAAGTTGCACCCCAAAGTGCAAACATTAAAATGAACTGTAAGGCTTTTGTCTGGAGACATTGAAGACATGTGCTTCTGTACAATGTAGATTTTCAAAATGGAGGCCTTCTACAACATAAAATGAGATTTATAGAAAGATATTAAATAATCACTGTAAGACTTGGTTAATTAAAAAGGGAGCAAATCTGATGTATACTGGTATGAATGTGGGGGATGTAAACGTATTGCGAGCAAACAAACCTCATAGGCCCTGTTTTCTATGTTTGAAATGATGCAAGGAATAAACCACATAAGGTCCAGAGTGTTCATAGTTCCTGGGATTTGTTCTATATGATACTAAAAATATACAAGTATTGTGCTGGGTATTTTGGCACCTAGTCTTTCTAAATTTCTTATATATTGGTAAAATTCTGGCATGGAAACAGATTTAATGACATGACTCAATACTGCATGATTTCAGGAAAGGTCAATTGGTATAAATTATAAGCACATATTAAATGCTGAACAGCAAGAATTCTTTACTAGTATCCAAATAGGCTGATCATAACCTGAACTGAGACTACAATTCTGCCAGGCTTATGGCCTGGAAAACTGCTTTTCAACACTCCTATGGAAGCTTCATCAGACTTATTCACCAAGTCAACCGGGCTATCTGCTATGTACGACAAATTCCATCCTGTCTCAGGTTCCACTTCCAATCAATGGCATCATGCACCCTGGTTTTACTGAACGCAACAGTTGTTTCTATGCCCATTGGAGTCTTTGAAGCGCAGCCGCATTTTAGGACGATACTTCTCCAAATACAAAAGTTGCTTGCTGTTAAAAGCTCCTCGCCGCTTTNCTCAGGTTCCACTTCCAATCAATGGCATCATGCACCCTGGTTTTACTGAACGCAACAGTTGTTTCTATGCCCATTGGAGTCTTTGAATCAGTTCTAATGAGGTGGATGAAATTGAAGCCAATTATACAGTGTGAAGTAAGTCAGAAAGAAAAAGACCAACACAGTATATTAACATGCATATATGGAATTTAGAAATATGGTAACAATGACTCTATATGTGAGACAGCAAAAGAGACTCAGAGATTTAAAAAAAAAAAAACACAGACTTTTGGACTCAGTGGGAGAAGGTGAAGGTGGGATGATTTGAGAGAACAGCATTGAAACATGTGTGAAACAGATCTCCAGTCCAGGTTCAATGCATGAGTCAGGGTGCTCAGGGCTGGTACACTGGGATGACCCTGGGAGATGGGATGGGGAAGGAGGTGGGAGCGGGTTTCAGGCTGAGGGACACATGTACACCCATGGCTGATTCATGCCAATGTATGGCAAAAAAAAATTACAATATTTTAAAGCAATTATCCTCCAATTAAAATACGTAAATATTTTTTAAATTCTTAATTATTATTTTATTAGTATATCTATAATATTATTAAATGTTTATCAAGTATTTAATCTCCTTATCCCTTTTTTTTGGAGGATTAATGTTGATGTATGGCAAAACCAATACAATATTGTAAAGTAATTAACCTTCAATTAAAATAAGTAAATTTATATTTAAAAAAATAATAAATTTATATTAAAAATACTATTGAAGCAAGAAAAAAATTAAATTTTTTTTTTAAAAAAAGAAGCCTCTACCTCTTCCAGACTTTATACTTTGACTTCAGTAAGGAAATGTTTTCATCTATGGATGGGGGTATACGAGAACATGTTGTGAACCCGAGTCTAGTGGTTCAGGGCATGCTGGTTTGATCCCTGTCTTGGGAAGATCCCCTGGAGAAGGAAATGACAACCCACTCCAGTATTCTTGCCTGGAGAATCCCACGAGGGAGCCTGCTGGGCTACAGTCTACGGGGTCACAAAGAATCAGCATGACTGAGCAACTTCACTTTCACTTTAAAATAAGTAAATATGTATTTAAAAAAAAAGAAGAAGAAGAAGCAGCCTCCACCTCTTCCAGACTTTCTACATTGACTTCAGTAAGGAAATGTGTTTATCTGTGGATGGGGGTACA
Source organism: Aepyceros melampus (assembly GCA_006408695.1). Taxonomy (NCBI): domain Eukaryota; kingdom Metazoa; phylum Chordata; class Mammalia; order Artiodactyla; family Bovidae; genus Aepyceros; species Aepyceros melampus. The sequence continues at coordinate 66,231 of SJXQ01004815.1, read as the reverse complement.
CTAGAGCATGTTGTGAACCCAAGTCTAGTTGTTCAGGGCATGCTGTAGTTTTGTATTCAGAGGACATTATGCTTCATCAGCTCAGTTTGTGCTCCAAGACATTGGCAACTGTGTGGTTCTTGGAGAGATCTGCAAAGGTTCTGTTGAGCCTGCAAAGTCTATTATGGTCCTCAGTGGTAACGTCAGGTCCAGTGGTTAGGAGCCAAGGCAGGTGGTGATTTGGTTGGAACTGGCAGCACGTCTACACTTGGTTTCAGGGGCCAGCTATAGTTGCCTTTGTAGTGGCAGGTGAAATTTGCTGACATACACATAGTGACAAAAGCCAGAACCAGTATAAGAACTTGGGATCAGCTATGAATGCACTAGCAGCTGTGGGGACCCTTGCTATCAATGTGTACTCCTTTGGCTGTAGGGTCTTTCCACGAACATGTGTATGGCAGTGGAGGCCAATGGTGGGAGGTGGGTTGCAGGTGCACAGCTGGAGGGCTTATTCATGAACACATGCATAGTGGGAGTGGAAAACCACAGGCATCTTACATGTGTGCACCACAGAGTCTTGTGCTGTTTGCTTGTGTGGATACTGAGCACTGGCAGCTGGTGGTGGAGAGGAGGGAGGGGGCAAGGATTGCATCAGCTGGATACAGACTGAATGCAAAGACATGGGTAAAAACTTCATTGATAAACTCTATGGGGAGTCGCTAATAAACATTCATGAGTCCAACAACACAAGAGATGACTCTACACATGGATTTCACTAGATGGTCAGCAGGGAAATCAGATTGATAATATTCATTGCAGTCAAAGATGGAGAAGCTCTATTAAGTCAGTAAAAAATAATACCAGGAGCAGACTGTGGCTCAGATCATGAACTCCTTATTCCAAATTCAGACTTAAATTGAAGAAAGTAGGGAAAACCAATAGACCATTCAGGTATGAACTTAATCAAATCCCTTACAATTATACATTGGAAATGATAAATAGATTCAAGGGATTAGATCTGATAGACAAAGTTCTTGAAGAACTATGGGTGGAGGTTCATGACATTGCACATGAGGCAGGGATCAAGACCATTCCCAAGAAAGATAAATGGAAAAAGGCACAAAAGGTTGTCTCAGGAGGCCTTACAAATAACTGAGAAAATAACAGAAACTAAAGGCGAAAGAGAAAAGGAAAGATATAGCCATCTGAATGCAGAGTTACAAAGAATAACAAGGAGAGATAAGAAAGCCTTCCTAAGTAATGAATGCAAAGAAATAGAGGAAAACAATAGAATGGGAAAGACTAGAGATCTCTTTAAGAAAATTAGAGATACCAAGGGGATATTTCATGCAAAGATGGGCACAATAAAAGACAGAAATGGTATGGCCTTAACAGAAACAGAAGATATTAAGATAAGGTGACAAAAATATGCAAAATAATTATATATATTAAAAAAAAAAGATTTTCATGACCCAGATAACCATGATGGTGTGATCATTCACCTAGAGATAAATATCCTGGAGTCTGAAGTCAAGTGGGCCTTGGGAAGCATCACTATGAACAAAGCTAGTGGAGGTAATGGAATTCCAGTTGAGCTATTTCAAATCCTAAAAGATGATGCTGTGAAAGTGCTGCACTCAATATACCAGCAAATATGGAAAACTCAGCAATGGCCACAGGAATGGAAAAGGTCACCTCTCATTCCAATCCCAAGGAAAAGCAATGCCAAAGAATGTACAGACTATTACACAATTGCACTCATCTCACATGCTAGTAAAGTAATGCTCAAAATTCTCCAAACCAGGCTTCAACAGTATGTGAACCAAGAACTTCCAGATGTTCAAGTTGGATTAGAAAAGGCAGACAAGCCAGAGTTCAGATTGCCAGCATCTGTTGGATCATAGAAAAAGCAAGAGAATTCAGAAAAAAATCATCTACTTCTACATTATTGACTATGACAAAGGCTTTCACTGTGTGCTTAACAACAAACTGGAAAATTCTTAAAGAGATGAGAATACCAGACCATCTTACTTGCCTCCTAAGAAAACTGTATGCAGGCCAAGAAGCCACAGTTAGAACTGGACATGGAATAGCAGACTGGTTCTAGATTGGGATGGAAATAGGTCAAGGCTGTATATTGTCACCTGCCTATTTAACTTATAGGCATAGAACATCATGCAAAATTCTGTGCTGGATGAATCACAAACTGGAATCAAGATTGCCAGGAGAAATATCAACAACCTGAGATACGTGGTGACATCACCCTTATGACAAAAAGCAAAGATGAACTGAGGAGCCTCTTGATGAAACTGAAAGAGAAAAGTGAAAAAGCTGGCTTAAAACTCAACTTTTGAAAAACTAAGATCATGGCATCTGATCCCATCACTTCATGGCAAATAGATGGGGATACAATGGAAACAGTGACAGACTTAATTTTCTTGGGCTCCAAAATCACTGCAGATGGTGACTGCAGCCATGAAATTAAAAGATGCTTGCTCATTGGAAGAAAAGCTATGACCAACCTAGGCAGCATATTAAAAAGTAGAAACAATACTTTACCGACAAATATCCACATAGTCATAGCTATGGTTTTACCAGTTGCCATGTTTGGATGTGAGAATTGGACCATACAGAAGGCTGAGTGCAGAAGAATTGATGCTTTTGAACTGTGGTGTTAAAAAGCAGCCTGCCAACAAAGGTCTGTCTAGTTAAAGGTCTGTCTTGTTTTTCCAGTAGTCATGTATGGAAGTAAGAGTTGGACTATAAAGAAAGCCAAGTGCTGAAGAATTGATGCTTTTGAACTGTGGTGTTGGAGAGGACTCTTGAGAATCCCTTGGACTGTGAGAAGATCAAACCAGGAAATAAGTCCTGAATATTCTTTGGAAGGACTGATGCTGAAGCTGAAATTCTAATACTTTGGCCACCTCATGCAAAGAACTGACTATTGGGAAAGACTCTGATGCTAGGAAAGATTGAAGGCAGTAGGAAAAGGGGACAACAGGGGATGAGATGGTTGGATGGCAAAATCGACTTGATGGACATGAGTTTGAGCAAGCTCCAGGAGTTGGTGATGGATGGGGAAGCCTGGTATGCTTCAGTCCATGGGGTTGCAAAGAGTCTGCCACAACTGAGTGACTGAACTGAACTGAACTGAACTAGTTAAGGAGATATCAACAGTAATACAATAATAGTGGGGGACATTAATACCCTACTCACACTAATGATTAGATCATCCAGCCAGAAAATTAATAAGGACACACAAGCCTTAAATGATACATTGGATCAGTTGGCCTTAATTGATATCTACAGGGCATTTCACCCAAAAATAATAGACTGCATTTTTTTCCTCAAATGCAAGTGGAATATTCTCCAGTAGAGACCACATCCTGTGCAACAAATCAAGGCTTGGTAAATATAAAAATAAAACTGAAATCATTATAAGCATCTTTTCTGATCACAATGGTGTAAGATAAGATATAAACTACAGGAAAGAAAAGTATAAGAATCAATCCCTTGGAGGCTAAAAAATACACTTCTTAATAAGCAACCAATCACCATAGAAATCAAAAAGGCAATCAAGATATGCTTAAAAATGAATGCAAATGAGAACATGACAACTCAAAACCTATAAGATGTAGAAAAAGCAGTGCTAAGATGGTTGTTTATAGCAACACAAGCCTACCTCAAGAAACAAGAGAGACATCAAATAAAGGATCAACCCTTATAGCCAAAGCAGCTAGAAAAAGAACAAAAAAACAACAATGCTAGTAGAAGGAAAGAAATCATAAAGATCTGAACAGAAATAAATGAAAAAGAAATGAAGGTGACTATAGCAAAGATCAATAAAACTAAAAGCTTGTACTTTAAGAAGATAAACATTATTGACAAACTGATAGCCACACTCATGAAGAAAAAAAGGAAGATTCAAATCAATAAACTTGAAATGAAAAAGAGGATACCACAGAAACACAGACACATTAAGGATCATACGAGTCTGTTATGAGCAACTAAATGCCAATAAAATGGACGACTTGGAAGAAATGGAAAAATTCTTAGAAAAGCATAACTTTCCAAAACTCCAGTACTCTTGCCTGGAAAATCCCATGGACGAGAGAGCCTGGTAGGCTGCAATCCATGGGGCTCCTAAGAGTCAGACACGACTGAGCAACTTCACTTTCACTTTTCACTTTCATGCATTGGAGAAGGAAATGGCAACCCACTCCAATGTTCTTGCCTGGAGAATCCCAGGGACGGGGGAGCCTGGTGGGCTGCTGTCTATGAGGTCGCACAGAGTCGGACACCACTGAAGCGACTTAGCAGCAGCAGCAGCACTGCACTGAGAGAGCAACTATGAGCTTACAGCATCTTCATTGGGAAAAAGAGAGCCTAAGGTGGACATTAAGCTGCTCCAATGTTGTGAGTTACTTCTCAGAAGATCCACTCAGACCTTGCCTCATGAGATCAGCAGAGAATCTGTGGGACTTGACTACTGGGGTCAGATAGTGATAGAGACAGGGCTTTCATCAACAAGCACTTGAGTCTTGGCAGACTGAGTTCCTACTGACAGCAGCACCCAAATGGAAATCTCAACCTGCAGAATTACTCATCTTCAGAGCCAAGATGGTGGCCCAGTCTTACCAGAGAACTTGACAGGGCACAAGTCTGTCTGATTCAGGATCCTCAGGCAACATATCTTTTCAGACTTGGAGCTGTTCTGCTGCCCCAAAGTGCAGAGAGATTAACAGTCTTGCCTGCTGCTTAATGAAGGTCCCAGTCCCACCTGACCAGAAAGCTCAGTCAGAGCATCTAGAAGTCTACCAAGTCTAATAGCATCCAAGTGAATAGTGTGATTTGGTTCCCAAACAAGAAACATGCCAGCCTCGAGGTCTGTTCTACAGGCCTACATAGACAGGTAAGGTAGTCCATAGCCCTCATGGCTGTACATAGCCATGAACCCTACCTTACCAGGAAATCTAATCAGAACTCAAGGAATCTGTGTAGTCCATCCTACAACCTTCATTACACTGGCACTTGAGTGGAGAGCCTAGCAGGCACCCTGCCTATTTGCAAAGTAAAGCAATGGCCCACCAGTCTGGGGAATTTTGTGACAGTTCCACCTAGTTTGGTCCCCAAACAAGAGCCTTACTAACATTAGGCCTGTATGATGGCTACACCTGGGAAGGGAAATTAATTTGTAGCCTCACCAACTGCTACATACACCCTTCAGCCTGCTCAAACAGGAAACCTAATAACAGTATATACTAAGCTGAGTAATCTATCCATACCTTAACCCCTGCTTATGGTGGCACTTCGGAGAAGGCAATGGCACCCCACTCCAGTACTCTTGCCTGGAAAACCCCATGGATGGAGGAGCATGGTGGGCTGCAGTCCATGGGGTCGCTAAGAGTCAGACATGATTGAGCGACTTCCCTTTCACTTTTCACTTTCATGCATTGGAGAAGGAAATGGCAAACCACTCCAGTGTTCTTGCCTAGAGAATTCCAGGGACAGGGGAGCCTGGTGGGCTTCCGTCTATGGGGTCGCACAGAGTCGGACATGACTGAAGCGACTTAGCAGCAGCAGCAGCAGCATAGTAGCACTTGAGCAGATATCCAAGCCAACGACTCTCCCCAACAACAGAGCAAAGCAAATGGGCCCATATAGCCATAGAATTCAGTACATAGTTCTACTTGACTTGAGTCCCTAAACAAGAAGACTTGCTGGCCTTGGTACCCATTCTGCTGCCCTGTATGGACAGAAGAACTAATTCATAGTTCCATAAACTATTGAATATAGTACCCACTCCTGACCATCCAGAAAACCTATCAGAGAAAATTGGAAATCATGGAGCCCATCCTATAGCTTCACTTGGACAGGGAAGCAAGCCTCAGGTCTTATTCAAATGTTTTCAGTAAGAGGCACTCCATCTGACCTCGAGCTTGAGCAGTAAGCTCTCCCAAAGAAGGACACAGATAGCAATCCCCACCTGCCAGATGATACCAGGTCACATACAAGGACCGAAACTTGAGTTGACTGTTCAGGTGAAGAGTTGTGAAGGGTTCTCTGCCAAAGCAAACTTGTAAAGTCATGAAGAGGAGACCACTTACTCTAATATATAGATACAAATGTAAGGAATCAAGGATCATGAAAAATCAGGGAAACATAGAACCACAAAGGGACTCTAATTAAGATCCAATAACTGATTCTAAATAAATGAAGATCTATGAACTGTGAGATAAAGAATTCAGAATAATCCTATTGAAGTTTAGTGAGCTATAAGAATGTAAATACAGACAACTAAATAAAATTAGGAAAATAATGTATGAACAAAAAGATAACAACAACAAAAATATAAACCATAAAAAACCAGTTCAGATATGCTACAGCTGAAGACTAAAATGATTAACCTGAAGAATTAAATAGAGAGAATCAGCAGTAGACTTGATGATGCAGGAGAATCAGTGATCTAGAAGACAAGGTATTTGAAATTACTGTCAGGGGAGCAGAAAGAATAAAAGGAAAACCTATAGAACTCGTGGGACATTATTTAACAATGTCTTCATTGGTGGAATCCAAGAAAGAGAGGAAAAAGTAAAGGGGACAGAAAGTATATTTAAGGCAGTAATGACCAAAAAGTTGCCAAATCTGGGGAAAGAAATGGACATCTACATCCATGAGGCCAAAAGACCCCAGTAGGTTGAACCTGATAGGGATAAACTGAATAACCTTTATAATTAAAATATCAAAAGTCAAAGAAACAGGAAAATATTTGAAAGCACTAAGAGAAAAGATATTATTCAGTTGCTCAGTCGTGTCTCATTTTTTTGAGACCCCATGGACTAGAGCACGCCAGGGTTCCCTGTCCTTCACTATCTCCCAGGGTTTGCTCAAACTCATGTCTATTGAGTTGATGATACTATCCAACCATCTCATGCTTTGTCTTCTCCTTCTCCTCCTGCCTTCAGTCTTTCTCGGCATCAGGCTATTTTCTAATGAGTCTGCTCTTCACATCAGGTGGCCAAAGTATTGGATTTCAACTTCAGCATATCGTCTTTCCAATGAATATTGAGGACTGATTTCCTTTAGGATGGACTGGTTGGATCTCCTTGCAGTCCAAGGGACTCTCAAGAGTCTTCTCCAACACCACACTTCAAAAGCTTCAATTCTTCAGCACTCTGCTTTCTTCAGAGTCCAACTCTCACATCCATACATGACCACTGGAAAAACCATAGCCTTGACTAGATGGACCTTTGTTGGCAAAGTAATGTCTCTGCTTTTGAATATGCTACCTAGGTTGGTCATAACTTTCCTTCCAAGGAGTAAGTGTCTTTTAATTTCATGGCTGCAATCAGCATCTGCAGTGATTTTGGAGCCCCCAAAAATAAAGTCTGACACTGTTTCCACTGTTTCCCCATCTATTTGCCATGAAGTGATGGGACCAGATGCCATGATCTTTGTTTTTTGAATGTTCAGTTTTAAGCTTTCCTCTTTCACCTTTTTTAAGAGATTCTTTAGTTCTTCTTTGGGTGGTCATGGTGCTATATTCTCTTTAATTATTGCTTGTCTGTTAAACTGTTGATTTCTCCTTCGAATCTGAAACAGATTCTTGCTGGAGGGAGTAATTTTTGTTGTAGTTTTTTTTACCTTTCATCATTTTAAGTGTATGCTGCCACTCCCTTCTGGCCTGAGAGTTTCTGTTGAAATGTCAGCTGTTAGACTTATGGGGATCACCTTGCATGTCATTTGTTATTTTCCTTGATGCTTTTAATATTTTTTTCTTTGTGTTTAATTTTTGCTAGTTTGATTAATGTGTTTTGGCATGTTTCTCTTTGCATTTATCTTGTATGGGACTCTGAGCTTCCTGGACTTGGGTGGCTGTTTCCTTTCCTATGTTAGGGCAGTTTTTGACTATAATTCCCTCAAATGTTTTCTCATATAGTTTCTTTTGGTCTTCTTCTGAGACACCTATAATTCAAATTTTGGTGCAATTGATGGTGTTCCAGAGGTCTCTCTTTATTTCTTTTTATTCATTTTTCTTTACTCTGCTCTCTTCGTTATTTCCACTATTCTATCTTCCAGTTCACTTATCTAGTCTTCTGCCTCAGTTATTCTGCTATTCATTTCTTCTAGTGTATTTTTCATCTCAGTTATTGTTTCATCTCAGTGTTGTTCATTGTTGATTGTCTATTCTTTAATTCTTCTAGATCCTTGTTAAACAGTTCTTGCATCTTCTTCATAAGTGCCTCCAGTTTACTTATCTGTGTCTCCATTTTATTTCCAAGATTTTGGATCATCTTTACTATCAATACTCTGAATTCTTTTTCAGATAGACTGCTTATTTCCTCTTCATTTGTTTGTTCATGTGGGTTTTTACTATTCCTTCATCTGCTGTATGTCTTTTCATTTTGTTTAACTTACTGTGTTTTGAGTCTTTTCTCTGCAGGTTTGAATATTGTAGTTCCCCTTAATTGTGGTGTCTGCTCCCCATGGGTAGGGTTCAACCAATGCATTGAAGGTGTCCTAGTTGGGCAACTTGTGCCTTTTTTCTGCTGGATGGAGCTGGATCTTGTTTATCTGAAGAGTAGCACCATGTCCAGTAATATGTCTTGGATGTCTGTGGGTTTTGTATAGCTTTGGGCTGCCTTTCTGTTAATGGGAAGTGTTCTGTTCCTGTTTGGCTAAAGGTTTTGAATGACGCATCAGACACTGGAGCTTGGTGGCCTTTGCATGGGTCTTGGTCTTAGTGTTGAGATGAAGGCCTTTGGAAGGGCTCTCATTGATTAATGTTCAAAATTGTGTCATCAGTTCTCTGGTAGTCCAATGGCTTGGACTTAGCTCTCCCACGATGGATTTCAGGCCCAACTCCTTACTGTAGCACCAATACTTTACAGGCCACATAGCACAGAAGACAAAATCCTAATATTAATGGTAAAATGACAGTCAACAGCAAAGAACACCCAAACAGACTCACACAGAAAGAGAGGAGAAACAAAAGAGGGAAAAAGGAGGAAAAACAGGAGTCAACAAGAAGAGAGTAATCTAGCCAATAAACAAACCCTAAGTGAAAATGAGTAAAAAAATTATACTAGCAAAAATACAAAATCAAAAACAGGATAAAAATGCAGTATAACTAAACAGTACTGTAAAACTAGGGAAAAGATGAAATGGATTTATTTTTTTAAAAGGAAATGTTAGGTTATAAATAAGTAAAAATTTAAAAAAAAATAAAAAAACATTAGAACAATATGAAAATGATAAAAGTAGGAAATACTGGGGAAAATATAGAGAGAGTGGTAGTAAGAAGAATATCCTTGTGATTCCTCATTTTCTCTCCATACAATATGTTCCAGCCAATCTTCCTACTTAGAAAGTTCTCTGATAATTCTATGAAGGTCTGTGTACCTCTTTTGGGCAGTGGGGGATCAACTTTTACTCAGAGCTTGCTTTACTCCAGCTTGTAACTGCTCTCATAGTGTACCGCCGCCGCCAAGTCGCTTCAGTCGTGCCCGACTCTGTGCGACCCCATAAACGGCCGCCCACCAGGCTCTGCTGTCCCTGGGATTCTCCAGGCAAGAACACTGGAGTGGGTTGCCATTTCCTTCTCCCTCATAGTGTACAGTTGCCCCTAAATTCCATAGTCTCAGGCTATTTATGCAGTATAAATAAGTAAAAATTTAAAAAAAAATAAAAAAACATTAGAACAATATGAAAATGATAAAAGTAGGAAATACTGGGGAAAATATAGAGAGAGTGGTAGTAAGAAGAATATCCTTGTGATTCCTCATTTTCTCTCCATACAATATGTTCCAGCCAATCTTCCTACTTAGAAAGTTCTCTGATAATTCTATGAAGGTCTGTGTACCTCTTTTGGGCAGTGGGGGATCAACTTTTACTCAGAGCTTGCTTTACTCCAGCTTGTAACTGCTCTCATAGTGTACCGCCGCCGCCAAGTCGCTTCAGTCGTGCCCGACTCTGTGCGACCCCATAAACGGCCGCCCACCAGGCTCTGCTGTCCCTGGGATTCTCCAGGCAAGAACACTGGAGTGGGTTGCCATTTCCTTCTCCCTCATAGTGTACAGTTGCCCCTAAATTCCATAGTCTCAGGCTATTTATGCAGATTTAATCTACTGTACCTGCGGCTGTAGAAGCACTTTCCCCTTCTCTCCTTTACTCGCACAGCCCCTGGTGTTCCACTTTGGTTTTGGGCCCGCCTCTGCTTGCAAGTCACCCTCCAGTGTCTGTTCTCTACCCAGACATGGGAGAGTGGTGAAAGTAGAAGCTTATTAGTGCTCACTTGCTCAGTTGGGCTAAGGAGAGAGAGGGGTATGGTAGACATAGCCAGTGTGTGTGCAGAGTGCCAGCCATACCTGAGACCTGCAGGAAGTAGCCACAGTCTGAAGAAAGTTGTGCACCTCCCCCAGGGGGAGTTGGCCTTGGGTTGTGGGTTCTTTGGCAAAGCCAAGCTGTTCAGGCTCCCAGGAAGATATGGGCAGCAATCCGAGCCCACTCACAGTTTGGTGGCACCTGTGACCCTGGAGCTGAGACCATAGCAGCAACCTGTTTTCCACCTCTGGCACTGGCACCAGCTCTTCTACCTCTGGAGTCACAGCCAGCTCATCCTTCTTTGGCAGTTGCAAACGTAAGGTCCTGTGCTCTACACATGCAGAGAGAGCATTCCCAAAGCAATAATCTTTTGCCTCTCTGACAGGCCCAGGCTTTTCTCTGGGCTCCCTCAGCTGTGTCATACTAGCTTCCTGAGACTATCTTCATGGAATTCAACCCTGGCATTCTCCCTGAAGTCCAACCCCTGAAGCCTGAGCCTGAGCACCCAGCCCCTACTCACTCCAAGCATGGGCATGTGAGCCGCCTCTCTACTGGGAAGTGCTGCTTGGCAATGATCTCTGTGGTGAATTCTTAGTTTTGCCTCCAGAGCACCTGTCATTGCACTTCCCCCTGAGGTTCCAAAACTCCCTCCGACACTGCCCATGAGAGGGTTTTCGAGTGTGTGGAAACTTTTCCTCCTTCATGACTCCCTCCCCAGGGTGCAGGTCCTTGTCCCAAAATCTTTTGTCTCTTTTTAAATCTTTATCTTTTGCCATACCTCTTTTTTTTTTTTAACCTTAGAATATTTCTTTATTATGAAAATAATACATGTCCATTAGGAGAAAAATTGGAAATACAAATAAGCAAGATGAAAAAGATGAAAAGAAATCATTAACAGCAAAACCACCACTAACACTTAGGCATTTCATGCTTCAGGTCTTGNATAACCTTAGAATATTTCTTTATTATGAAAATAATACATGTCCATTAGGAGAAAAATTGGAAATACAAATAAGCAAGATGAAAAAGATGAAAAGAAATCATTAACAGCAAAACCACCACTAACACTTAGGCATTTCATGCTTCAGGTCTTGTTCTGAGCATGCTAAAGCAACTAAACAAATATGCATTTTATAAAAATGAAGATGTAGTGTGCATAGTTTGTAACCTGTTTTACAACCTAAAAAACATACAGGTAGTACATTTCTATGTTGTTTAATATGAGTGTCCCCAGATATCAATATTTGTGACAACTCCTTAGGAATTATTACATAACTTTCTAAACATTTTCTTCTTTTAAATGTCTAAACTGTTTACAAGTTTTAACTGGGAACATTTCTTAAAATACATTCATTCATACATGTTAGAATACCTGACCACATTCATCATTGGAATAAATTATTTGAAACGGAGATGTTGAGTCAAAGTTTTAAAGGTCTCTGAGTCTTGCTAAATTGCTGTCCCAACGATGTGTGGGCTCTACCACCAGCAGGAAAGGGAAATGACTGTGTCTGAATCAACACTGCATGTTGTCATTGTCTTAAAAGTGATGCTCTGATAGACTGTCCGTGTTTTAAGTTGGACTTTTAAATTATTTGTGATCAGCAGAGCCCTGCTGGGCAGGAGGCCGTGCAGCCAGCAGATGCTCCCCGTGGTACCTCCAGCCCTGTGCACACAGCAAGGATGCCTGCCGTCCAGGACGACAGCTTCGTGTTAACGATTAACTCAGACTTTGAACACGAGCTCGGTAAATGTTGTGCTGAGTCAGAAGGCCTGGAGACAAACATACAGGTTTTACCAGATCACACGCTGGCATTGCAACGATCCTTAAATCTGAGTTTTCTTCTGTTGTTCACTGTTGTTCTCCTGGACTCCCCAGACAGTACCTTAGTTTCATTCTCTGCCAGGTCCCTGCAAAGTGGACATTGACAGGTAGGTATTTAAAGTACTGAGCATTTGAAATGGTCACATATTTTATGAATAGGCTCAGAGGTTAAAGCGTCTGCCTCCAATGCCGGAGACCCGGGTTCGATCCCTGGGTCGGGAAGATCACCTGGAGAAGGAAATGGCAAACCACTCCAGTATTCTTGCTTGGAGAATCTCATGGACTGAGGAGCTTGGTGGGCTGCAGTCCATGGGGTCACAAAGAGTCGGACACGACTGAGTGACTTTACATTACAATATATATTGTTACAACATATTTTTAGTCTAATTATTTTATTAACAGTATGGCTTTGTATCCAATTTTCTCACAATGAATGATTTAAAAGTTTAAGTGGCAGAAATTGTTCCAATTTAATGTTTTTATTCATCTGCAGGCCGAATGTGTCAATGACTTCTCTGTGTGGCCAGGCACCCCTGAAAGTGCCTGTTGTATGCACCTTGAGGGCCCAAGAGGTTCTCCTTTGGGGATGGGACGAGGCTTGTTCCAGGAGGTGCAGTGCTTGCTCATGGAACCTCTGAAGCACACAGTGAAGGCTGATGCCAGTGCCTTCAGGTTTCCATAGTAACCCCGGCTCCCTGCGTGGGACCCTCAGGCATGGAGGTCAACCCCTGAACCCAGAGCCTCATGCAAGCAAAGGATGAGTGAGGAACAGGGGTGGATCTGATGCCCCTCAGCCTCCAGACCTGAGGGCAGTGCCCCTGCCAGGTGCACCAAGGAGTGCTCTTCCCTGGCCGTCCTCTGGGGGCTCTCCTTCCTCTGCCCACATCCCACATGCCTCACCAGGTGACACAGGCCCTCCCATCAGTTGGTAAAGAATCCACCTGCAATGCAGGAGACCCCAATTTGATTCCTGGTTGGGAAGATCCGCTGGAGAAGGGATAGGCTACCCACTCCAGTACTCTTGGGCTTCCCGTGTGGCTCTGCTGGTAAAGAATCTGCCTGCAATGCAGGAGACCTGCGTTAGATCCCTGGTTGGGGAGGTCCCCTGGAGAAGGGAAAGGCTACCTACTCCAGTATTCTGGCCTGGAGAATCTCATGGACTGTATAGTCTCTGGGGTCAAAGAGTTGGACATGACTGATATAAGGTATATCAAGAACTGTTTCCACTGTAGATTACATGAAAGAAACACTTTTATGTTGTAAAAATAAAGATATCCTAAATTGAAATGTTAAATAGTGTGTGTTGGTGGAAATGTAAATTGATGCAACCACTATGGAAAAATTATGGTGGCCCCTCAAAATATTAAAAATAGGATGACCTTAGGATCTAGCAACTTCACTTCTGAGTGTTTTTCTGAGGAAAACAAAAACACTAACTTGAAAAGACACACGCTTTCTTATGTTCTTTGTAGCACTATTTACAACAGTGACAATAAGGAACTGACCTAAGTGCCATTGGTAGGTGAACAGATAAAGAAGCTGTGGTACATGAATACAGTAGAATATTGCTAACCCATGAAAAGAATAAAACCTTACCATCTGTGACAACGTGGATGGACTGGGAGGGCTTTATGCTAAGTGAAGTATTAGAGAAAGAGAAATAGTCTATGATTTCACTTATATGTGGAATCTAAAAAACACAGCAAACAAACAGAAATGGAAACAGACCCACAGACTCAGAGGATGTACAGTGGTCACCAGAGGGGAGAAGCTGGGGCACCGAGTGACATGGGCGGCGGATCAGAGGCTCAGGCCTCCAGGGGTGAAGTGACTAGGCCTCGTGCAGGCGCCAGCAGCGTAACAGCCTCATGTGAAGGCAGAGGGCAACTCGACTCATTGCGCTAGTCGTTTCGTAATGTCCACAAGGGTCAGACCATCTTGGACACCTGAAACTGATGCAGTTCTGTAAGCCAAATGTGCTTCAAAAATGGTCCAACAGTTTGGAAACAGTGATTCATTTCTCCTCTTCCTGGGAGACTATTTGACAAATAGTGTTTAGTTCCAAAAGAAGCTGGGTAATAAAATACGTGTTATTCATGCTTTCTAATATTTTGCGACACTCGCCCTTCTTTACGCTCGGAAGCCCATGTCAGTAGTGGGTTTCAACAACATTCGTCCAACCCTCACCCCTGTCCTGTAAACCCCTCGGCCCGTGGAGATGTCGTGGATGAGTTTAGTTCACTCGGCCGTTCTGTTCACTTGGCCAAATCATTCTAAGATCCATCTCTTAAGGGTGGAGGCTGGTGGGTGGAGATGGGCCTGACTGTGGCTCCGTCAGCTTCATCCCGTCCCTGGGCTGTCTGTCAGTGTCCCCCACGGTAGGCCCACAGATGGGTTGCGGAGCCCCTCTGGGATGTACGGGCTCTGGCTCACTGTCTGCCCCCGACTTACTGCACACGAGGTATTACCAGCTGCACAGGGTAGAGGGCTTGTATCCCTACGCGGAATCTCCCTACATGGAGTTTCAGCTTCAGCATCAGTCCCTCCAATGAATATTCAAGGCTGATTTCCTTTAGGATTGACTGGTTGGATCTCCTTGCAGTCCAAGGGCCTCTCAAGAGTCTTCTCCAACACCACAGTTCAAAAGCATCAATACTTTGGCGCTCAGCTTTCTTGCTGGTCCAACTCTCACATCCATACATGACTACTGGAAAAACCATAGCCTTGACTAGACCGACCTTTGTTGGCAAAACAATGTCTCTGCTTCATAATATACTGTCTAGATTGGCTGTAGCTTTTCTTTCAAGGAGCAAGCATCTTTCAATTTCATGGCTACAGTCACCACATGCAGTGATTTTGGAGCCCCCCAAAATAAAGTGTCACTGTTTCCATTGTTTCCCCATCTATTTGCTATGAAGTGATGGGACTGGATGCCACGATCTTAGTTTTCTGAATGTTGAGTTTCAAGCCAAACTCTTCACTCTCCTCTTTCACTTTCATCAAGAGGCTCTTTAGCTCCTCTCACTTTCTGCCATAAGGGTGGTGTCATCTGCATATCTGAGGTTATTGATATTTCTCCTGGCAGTCTTGATTCCAGCTTGTGCTTCATTTAGCCCAACATTTCACATGATATATCTGCATATAAGTTAAATAAGCAGGATGATGATATACAGCTTTGATGTACTCCTTTCCAATTTGGAACCAGTTTGTTGTTCCATGTCCAGTTCTAACTGTTGCTTCTTGACTTGCATACAGGTTTCTCAGGATGCAGGTAAGGTGATCTGGTGTTCCCATCTCTTTAAGAATTTTCCACTGTTTGTTGTGATCCACACAGTCAAAGGCTTTAGTGTAGTTGATGAAGCAGAAGTAGATATTTTTCTGGAATGCTCTTGCTTTTTCTACATATTGGCAATTTGACCTCTGGTTCCTCTGCATTATCTAAATCCAGCTTGAACATCTGGGTGTTCTTGGTTCACGTACTGTTTGAAGCCTGGCTTTGAGAATTTTGAGCATTGCCTGGCTAGCGTGTGAGATGAGTGCAATTGTACGGTAGTCTGAACATTGTTTGGCACTGCCTTTATTGGGATTGGAATGAAAACTGACCTTTTCCACTCCTGTGGCCACTGCTGAGTTTTCTAAATTTGGTGGTATATTGAGTGCAGCACTTTAATGGCATCATCTTTTAGGGTTTGAAATGGCTCATCTGGAATTCCATCACCTCCACTAGCTTTGTTTGTTGTGATGCTTCCTGAGGTCCACTTGAGTTCGCATTCCAAGATGTCTGGCTCTAGGTGAGTGATCACACCAGCATGGTTATCTAAGTCATAAGCTCTTTGTGTGTTGCTGTTAGGTTTAAGTTCATTCTTTAAATTCTCTTAGGCAGTGCATGTCATGTGAGCTGTTTTAAAAATGGAAAGCTGCTTATTGGAAAAGCAGCTGTTCAAAGCATATGGGAGATATTAAGAAATACTGAGAAACCAGAGTTGAGTGTTGAGCTTTTGAAAAACTGTGTTTCGAGTCTCCATATGGGGAGGTGAAACTTGAGGTGCCTTGTTACCTTTGATATCAAAACCTAACAAAGACTTTAAATAAAGGAAAATTATGGAAACGTCTCTTTCACAATAGCAAACAAAAAAAAATCCTAAACAAAAATTGGCAAATTATATAGAAATGCTAATATGTCATGATGCAGTGGGTTTATTCCAGGAAAACAAGGGTGGTTTAAAGCTAAAAAAGTCAATGTAATTCAACACTTTATCAGGTGAAAGAGAAAACCCCATCTCAATGGATGCAGGACAAGTATTGATAAAATTCAAACTCCATTCATTGTGAAATCTTTTAACTGACACTAGGAATGAAAGGGAACCTCCTCAGTCCAATAAAGAGAGTAGATAACTGTCCAGCCACGAACAGCACTCGTGAGTGAGTAACGCTGCCACCATGTCTGTTCAATAGTTCCCTAGGCAAGAAAAACATGCCTGAGGATTTGGAAAGAAGAAATAAAATTCATAATGTGATTGTGTACAGAGAAAGAAAGAATGCATTAAAAAAATTCCCAAATTAATATGGATACAAATCAATATTAAGAAATCACTTGTACTTCTCAATACCAGCGACAAATAGACAACAGAATCCTAAGATAGCAGCCTTTTCAGTCGTGCAAACAGTATCCAGTGGTATGTGGATGCCATGTGCACTGAGAACCAATCTCAGCTGAAGGAAATGAAAGGTGAACGGGGCGAGAGGCCACACGGTTTTTAAATGTCAATCTTCCTCAAACTGACTATAAATTCAGTGTAATTCTAATCAATATTCACTGTGATTCTAATCAATATTCTAGCTGATTCCTTTTCTGGAAATCAGCACTCTTACTTTGAACTCAATGTGTGTGGTCATCAGCCTCTGAGACGACCCAGGGACCCCCAACTCCCCCCTGTAGCCACCTCCCCCACCCCGCCTTCGCCAAGGTGGACTGGCCCAGGGACCCTCTCTAGTGAGGACACAGTGTCACTTCTGAAGTGCTGAGGTTACTTTCACTCAAGGAAGCCGCTCCTTGATTCCTAATTTACGCTCAGAGATAATAAGTGAGGGTGTTTATACTACTGAGTTTTGGGTGGTTTGTTTCCCGGCAATAAATAACTAATACAATACAGAAATGCAAAGGGCCTAGAAGAGCCAAGCATGTGTGAGAACAGAGCTGGAGGACTTCCTGCAAAGCGACAGTGGTTGAGATGGCGTGATGCCGATGTGCGCTTTCCTGGTGGCTCAGCGGCAAAGAATCAGCCTGCCATGCAGGAGCCACAGGAGGTGTGGGTTCAAGCCCTGGATGGGGAAGATTCCCTGGAGGAGGGCATGGCAACCCCCTCCAGTATTCTTGCCTGGGGAATCCCATGGACAGAGGAGTCTGGCGAGCTACAGTCCACAGGGTTGCGAAGAGCTGGACATGACTGAGCGACTAAGCACACAGGCGCCCCTGATGCTGATGTAAAAGCGGACAAATGGAACCAAAGGACCAAACAGATGACACGGAAACTGCCCCCTGATCCAGGCCACGGTGGCGCCTCACTGTGGGGAAACGACGTTTTAAAAATAAAATGTGTGTGCCAATGGGTTCAAGGTGGGAAAGAGTGAGTTTTTGACTCTTTCCGCATTTTACGCAGAAACAGATTCACACTCTGGGTGGACTGTAGGTCCACACGTGAGGCGGAACCAGTCGAGATTAAGGAGGAACAAGGAGCACGTCTCCCTCTTCTGGGAGGTGACGGCATCTCAAGCAGGAAGCACACACTCGATAAACGTGAGGAACAGGCTTGCTGCTTGTGTGGCATTGTGATTAGGAACATCTGCCCATCAACAGACACAGCAAAGAAAGTGAAAATGCAGGCAGCAGAGCAGGAGGCCTCGTCTGTACCTGTTTATCTCTATATACGTACATGCGTCAAAACATCTCATCCAATGGAAAACTACAAATTGCTCAAATACATGCACAGCAAACAAAGTATTTACACAGGCCCTTCAGAAAAGAAAATATCCAGACAGCGAGTAAATAGCAAAAAGGGCTAAAGTGTTACTTGTTAGGGAGTAAGGAGTAAAACCCCAGCGGGACACCATGGCACACTCACCACGGCACACTCACCAAATGGCTGGAAAGAATTCACGTGCTGACTTTGTGGCTGGCATGGCATGAGTGCAGCCATCACCTGGAGGGCAGACAAAAGCCACGTGTGTTCTGAGTCCGCAGCCCTGTGCTTCCCTGGCTGAGAGTCCCCACGGCCCCACGGATGCATGCACTTGAGCTGCTGCCAGAGCGGGCAGCCTGAGGCAGGTTCAGGCTCAGTGACAGCGTCCGAGGGGAAAAGAGCTCCCGGAGATTTAACAGCAAGAGCCCAGCAGATTGGCTCCTGAGGGGAGACTCTTATCTAGATGACAGAAGCTCCAGAAGGAAGTTGCTGTGCAAACCTGTGACACAGCCAGGAACCTTTTAAGCATTATTGAACAGCAGCCCTGGAGCCACAGAGGCTGGGAAGCGGGCTGGTTTCCAGACACGGCAGTGTGAAGGCGGGAGGTGCGGGCAGTCGTCTGCTGGTCACTATTTCCCCAGAAGGATCTGACCGGTTACATTCATTGTTGCTTTACTAACCTGAAGTTGTTTCAGCCGGAAGCATCATGCGGATCAATATAATTGAACCTGCAGCAAATCCGAGGGGCATTATTTTATCCTTTGATTTAATAGCTTTCCCTCTTCGATCTTGCTTGTAAAGAACTGAGCCTAAATGCCTGTGTGGCCCTTGTGTGGTGACTTGGTTGTAAGATTTCAAACTTTATTCAATTTCAATCACGGAAAAATCACATTATATTATAGTTTTTAGGTATTTCCCCAAATTAAGTCCCAATGCCAGCAAAGTCATAACTGAGATGCCTGTTTAGATTACTTTAAAATAAGGTATCTGATTTCTTTGAAACTATGGACCAGATAGTAATGGAGGACATTAAATTTTGTCTTTTATATTCAACATTATTTCTGCAATATTAGACTTGATGATTTACAACAATGGTGAACTGCTTTATTGAAATAATAGAGACAAATGAATTTCAAGACAGAAAGCCTGGGAAACAGCCAACTGGACCCTGGGGTTCTAGAACATTCACTCTGACGGCACTTTCTACCTCCAGGTTGTGAGGGATTTGGCGTCACCAGGTTGAAGCTGGGGCTGTTCCCAGAGCTTGGATGGACAGGCGGATGGACGAGCCCTGGGGTTCGAGTCTCCCTCGAAGTTCCAAGCAGGGAGCGGTAGCCCCACAGCCCTGCGCGTGGGGAGAAGTTGCTGGTAATGAAAACACTTTTCTGAAAAAGCCTTGACTGGGGTAGAGGCAGCGGAGGGCTGGGCCTTGCTTTAGCGGGATTTAAGGGTTGGTAGCTGTCAGTCTAGCTGTCTGGTGACTCCACCAGCTGCTGTGGGCGGTGCTTGCCGGGGGCCGCTCCATCAGAGCGGAGCCCCCGCTCCTTAGGGCCCTCTGAATGGCGCCTCCTCGTTGTCCGATTCGGCAGCTCTCAGAGCTGCGGGAGGCCGGCCTTTGTTTATGTGCCTGCGTACTGCAGTGAACTTGTGCACACACACATGTGTGTTGGCTCCTGGAGGGCCCAGTGTATTCCCCGCAGGGTTGCGGGGCTGTAGATCAGGGCCTGACCTTCGCCACCTCCAAGGAGGGTTGGTTCCAGTCAGAGCAACACAGGGGCTGCTGAGGAGCCGGGCTGGCGGGGGAACAGTGATCGGCAGGGGCGCCGGGGGTCCGAGACGCTGGCTGGAGACCCTCAGGGCCTGCAGCCCACCCCGGCCCCTGGGAAGCCCTCAGGTCTCCCTAAGGCACCTGAGACAGCGGTGAGGCTGGGTCACGTCCGCGTGTGAGATATATCACTTGTAATACGGCTTGCTTTTAATAGAAAATGAAATGATATATAGAAATAAAGCTTTGGGGAGACACAGAAGTTAATAGAAAAGATAAAGCTGACCATTGCAGTCACAGGCAACAAGAAAAACAAGCCCTGGGAGAAATAACAATAGTTACAGAAAAAGGAATCGAATTAGAGGAAACACTGTCTCTGAGAGAGGAGATCAGCAATCTATTATGGGCTCCAGGCTTAACCTTGTGAAACTGCACGTTAATTCTGCGGATTACGGTCCTGTGCACGTGTCTTGGAGAGCTGAGATTCAAACGTTGAACTGCAACACATGGAAGCTGACTTGCCCTTCAGACTCCCGTCTCCCTCTGCTCCTGCTCCCTTGCCACAGGCAACTCCGGAATTCTCGGTGCGCTGGGGTAGCCGACCTGGCCTTGAGCTGGTGTTTGGGAATCATTGCTCCAGGGATGCTGGATCATTCCAAGAGTGGAGGGGCAGTGAGAGTCCCATGGGAGGAGGAGGCCCCGCATTTGTGGGTGGCAGTCCAGGCGCCCACCGCCCTGTGTGTGGCAGGAAGGCCGCCTTATTCTGTTTTCTGTGTCTCGGGTGGCCAGCTCTCTGTCTGGGACGATGTGCTCATGTCCTGGGGATGGACGGTCTGTGGGAGCCATGTGCAGGGCTCCCAGAGCCCCGGGAGCATCACAGTGGCCGTCTGTGCATCTCTCCAGGAGAGTCTGCCTGGCCCCAGACATCATGCCCTAAGTCAATTAGTCAGTCAGTTCAGTCGCTCAGTCGTGTCTGACTCCTTGCGACCCCATAAGTTGCAGCATGTCAGGCCTCCCTGCCCATCACCAACTCCCGGAGTTCATTGAAACTCACATCCATCGAGTCGATGATGCCATCCAGCCATCTCATCCTCTGTTGTCCCCTTCTCCTCCTGCCCCCAATCCCTCCCAACATCAGAGTCTTTTCCAGTGAGTTAACTCTTCACATGAGGTGGCCAAAATACTGGAGTTTCAGCTTTAGCATCATTCCTTCCAAAGAATACCCAGGACTGATCTCCTTTAGAATGGACTGGTTGGATCTCCTTGCAGTCCAAGGGACTCTCAAGAGTCTTTTCCAACACCATAATTCAAAAGCATAAATTCTTCAGTGCTCAGCTCTCTTCACAGTCAAACTCACATCCATACATGACTACTGGAAAAACCGTAGCCTTGACCAGGCAGACCTTTGTTGGCAAAGTAATGTCTCTGCTTTTTAATATGCTATCTATGTTGGTCATAACCCTCCTTCCAAGGAGTAAGCGTCTTTTAATTTCATGGCTGCGATCACCATCTGCAGTGATTTTGGAGCCCAGAAAAATAAAGTCTGACACTGTTTCCACTGTTTCCTCATCTATTTCCCATGAAGTGATGGGACTGGATGCCACGATCTTAGTTTTCTGAATGTTGAGCTTTAAGCCAACTTTTTCACTCTCCTCTTTCACTTTCATCCAGTGAAAGTGAAAAGGCATTTTAGCTCCTCTTCACTTTCTGCCATAAGGGTGGTGTCATCTGCATATCTGAGGTTATTGATATTTCTCCTGGCAATCTTAATTCCAGCTTGTGTTTCTTCCAGCCCAGCATTTCTCATGATGTACTCTGCATATAAGTTAAATAAGCAGGGTGACAATATACAGCCTTGACGTACTCCTTTTCCTATTTGGAACTAGTCTGTTGTTCCATGTCCAGTTCTAACTGTTGCTTCCTGACCTGCATACAGATTTCTCAAGAGGCAGGTCAGGTGGTCTGGTATTCCCATCTCTTTCAGAGTTTNGCAATCTTGATTCCAGCTTGTGTTTCTTCCAGTTCAGTGTTCTCATGATGTACTCTGCATAGAGGTTAAATAAGCAGGGTGACAATATACAGCCTTGACGTACTCCTTTTCCTATTTGGAACTAGTCTGTTGTTCCATGTCCAGTTCTAACTGTTGCTTCCTGACCTGCATACAGATTTCTCAAGAGGCAGGTCAGGTGGTCTGGTATTCCCATCTCTTTCAGAATTTTCCACAGTATCTTGTGATCCACACAGTCAAAGGCTTTGGCATAGTCAATAAAGCAGAAGTAGATGTTTTTCTGGAACTCTCTTGCTTTCTCCATGATCCAGCGGATGTTGGCAATTTGATCTCTGGTTCCTCTGCCTTTTCTAAAACCAGCTTGAACATCAGGGAGTTCATGGTTCACGTATTGCTGAAGTCTAGCTTGGAGAATTTTGAGCATTACTTTACTAGCATGTGAGATGAGTGCAATTGTGCGGTAGTTTGAGCATTCTTTGGCATTGCCTTTCTTTGGAATTGGAATGAAAACTGACCTTTTCCAGTCCTGTGGCCACTGCCGAGTTTTCCAAATTTGCTGGCAAATTGAGTGCAGCACTTTCACAGCATCATCTTTCAGGATCTGTCAGCAGCTCTATTTCCAGCAATCAATTTATACATTTTACAATAATACTCCTGAGATAGCTAATTTTATGTGTTAATTTGAGTGACCAGTTGTTTGGTCAAACACCAATCCAGATGTTACCATGAAGGTATTTTTACATATGGTTAAAGGAGATCGGCGGAGAAGGCAATGGCACCTCACTCCAGTACTCTTGCCTGGCAAACCCCAAGGACAGAGGAATCTGGTGGGCTGCAGTCCATGGGATCGCTAGGAGTCGGACACAACTGACAGACTTTACTTTCCCTTTTCACTTTCATGCATTGGAGAAGGAAATGGCAACCCACTCCAGTGTTCTTGCCAGGAGAATCCCAGGAACAGGGGAGCCTGGTGGGCTGCCATCTATGGGGTCGCACAGAGTTGAACACGACTGAAGCGACTTAGCAGCAGCAGCAGCAGCAACGAGATAGGTCCTGGGTGTACTTTGGAAGGAATGATGCTAAAGCTGAAACTCCAGTATTTTGGCCACCTCATGTGAAGAGTTGACTCATTGGAAAAGACTCTGATGATGGGAGGGATTGGGTGCAGGAGGAGAAGGGAATGACCAAGGATGAGATGGCTGGATGGTATGACCGACTTCATGGACGTGAACTCCGGGAGTTGGTGATGGACAGGGAGGCCTGGCATGCTGCAATTCATGGGGTTGCAAATAGTCAGACACAACTGAGCGACTGAACTGAACTGAATATTTATATCAATAGACTTGAGTAAAGTAGATTATCCTCCATTATGTGGATGTCCTTTGTTTAATCAGTTGAAAGTCTTAAGAGGGAAAAAACTGAGCTCTCTTGGAAAAGAGGGGCTCTGTTTTCAGGCTGCCTTTGATTTCAAGACTATGAATTGAACTCTTACCAGAATTTCCAGTCTGTTGGATTGCCTGTTGATTTTGGAATTGACAGTTCCCACAATCATGTAAGCTAACGCCTTAAAATAAATCATTTTAATCTATCTGTCTACCTATCTATCATCTATCTACTAAAGGCAAAAAAAAAAATCTTGAATATGGCTCATCTTATTTTTCTTTATTACTCTTCTCTTGGTCCTCAAACACTCAAACCCTAGAAATAAATAAATTGGTCTTTTAAATCCTTAAGCAAGTCCATATTATTTTCTGCCTCAGGATCCTCTCACGTGTAGTAACTCTACCTGAATGTATTTTTTCCCGTCATCAGGGTAATACCCACTTAAACCATAGGCACCAACCTAAGTGCTTTTCTCATCTTTTTGGAAATCTTCTTGAGACTTCAGACCAAATAAGTACACCTATTATCTCCCCATAGAAACCTGCATATTTTCTTCAGAATGTTCAGTGCACTTGCAGTAACAGATTAAGCATATATTTTCTCCAAAATATTGGAAATTGTATATAGACATTTCAATGTCTTTCTCCTTTTCCCATGCATCTAATTTCCACACAATTCTTGGACATAGCAAGCATAAATGCACATTCCAACTGAAAAAATAAAAATGAACAGATGGTTCAATAAAGCTTTTGCTCTAGCATAAACCACTATGTTGCCTTTTAATCTGTTGAATGTCAGCCTAATTCAAGTGATTGAATGTTTGTGTCTGATCCTGTTAAAACTCTGACAGGTTTTTACACAACCCCTTGCTCACCACAATTATGTCACTGCCTTGACAATGTTTAATTCATTTTGGCAACTAGAATTCCAGGCTAGTTTAGTGAAATTTTTTTAGCCAACCTCTGCTGAATAATGTCTCCCTTACGTCTCCTCATGGTAGGAGAGTTAGAAAATGCAGAAGTCAAATGTTAGTAATAGTAGCAGTGGCAAAAGTATTAGCAAAGGAGCTAACAATATGAGACTATTTACTACCTTCCAGTTTCTGTTCCAGTAATTTACAAGCATTAACCCAATTAATCCTCAGAACAACAAACTTTTTTACCCCAATGTTTATTTTACAGAGGATGTTACTGATGCATATAAAGATTAAGCAAAACCTCAAAGTCATGAATATCCTCTTATGGATCTGATTTCTCTTAAGACACATACTCTCTCGAGGGGCAGAATGAGGGGCTCTTTGAAAATATTTCACCACTAGAGGACTCTCATTTGACTCTGACACATTTCATTCTAGCCAACTCTGTTCAAAGTAAGTGTGCAAACTTCTGTAGCTGGATATGTTAAGCTAACTTGTATTAGACCAAATTTCTAGCACAAAATAAGAAGGTATATATGGCTACACCACGCAGCATGTGGGACCTTAGTCTGCCCAGGGATTGAATACATACTCCCTGCATTGGAAGCACAGACTGCTAGGAAAGTCCCAGAAAGTGGATAAACATCGATAAATGTTTGAAGGCATAGACTTCTGGTTCTGTTGAAAATGAAGTTCTATTCCCCTTAGGTCCTCCCTCTTATTGCTAAAAATAATCCTGGATGCAACCCAACAAACAAGCATAGGGAGACTCTAAAAAGGACAAAGAAAAGGAAGACTCTAGGACTTTGAGACTTGAGGAACAACACAGTTTGAGTCCCTGTGTTTCCGTATTGCTTCTGTATACTGTGGAGAGGGTGCTGCCTCCTCAAACTGCCAAGAGACACAGACAAAAAAAGGTCCAAGAAAATCCTATTCCTTTTAGTCAGAGAACAAGGAAAAGAGTGGCCTTAAGAGAACAGAAAACCTTCTGGTAATACGTGCCCCACTCTAGATAAACACTGATGGAAAATCATACCTGCCTCCCTACGCTGAGTGTCGGTGGGGCCAAGAAGGGAACTGACCTTCATCCTACCTACTGTCTGATTCCCTTGCCAGGGCATGGTCAGTGGGGCACAGGGGAGAAATGAGCCTCCCCTGTCATTTGGCAGCAATGAGACTTAAGGAGGGAGTGTGAAGTGGGGCTAATAGTCCTCTTCTCAACTATGTCCAATCCTACTTGTAAAGGGGAGCCCAGTGATGAGATGAGCTTCTTCCCTGCTGCAACTACAAAGCAGTGTGAACCAGCTCTCTACTTCCCTAGGGACGATAGGGCTCAACAAGGTGCTGGCCTTACTTAGATAGTCAGCATCCAATCACTAGCGGGGAAGAGACAGCAGGGCAGTGAGAGGACCTGAGCCTTCACCTTACTCGTGTGCAAGGAGGCAGGGGAAGTCAGCACTCCATTTTTGCCAGAGCTGTGTCAGTGGTGCTCAGCAGGAAGCTGTACACATGCATACAGCCCTAGTAGTTGCAGTGACACCTAAACAAGGGGACTTCCTCCCAAAAAGGATTGAATATGATCCAGAATCTCATAATACAATATCCTAAATGTTTATGATAAAATAAAAAAAATCAGCCATACCAGATGTTGGATTTCTGAATACAGGATATATTAAGTTACTGATTATGTCAAAAACAGTGAAGAGTTACACACTACTGTGGGAGAAAATTCAAGCACCCCACAGGATATTTGATCCTC
The DNA here is from genome assembly GCA_006408695.1 of Aepyceros melampus. Classification (NCBI taxonomy): domain Eukaryota; kingdom Metazoa; phylum Chordata; class Mammalia; order Artiodactyla; family Bovidae; genus Aepyceros; species Aepyceros melampus. Next base: position 40,313 of record SJXQ01004815.1, on the reverse strand, counting down.
TTCACAAACGGATCCCTAGACATTGCTCCTGGCTCTGTTTACATCCCTCTGGCCCTCTACACCCACATTGGACAATAGCCCAATCTTTCTGCAAACACATGGTGACCCTCATGTGGCTGTGCCTTCGCAAGTGGTGTTTCCTCTGTAGCCCCTTCTCTTACTCTATTAGACTTTTACTCAGTTTTCAGGATCTATCTTGAATGACTTGATTCCTCATCCTCTCGTCACCCACATTTTATAGATTCCAGAATTCTAACTAAACTATGTCTCCTGCATTCTACTCTGTCATGTAGTTGGATTTTTGCCACTGCCTCTTGCAGATCTGACCTCCACCTCCTACCACTTTTTCTATATCAAATTTATAATCAAGCTACATCTTTTCATTTTCAACATGCTTTAGCTAGCCTTTGCTTATACGATACATAATTCTAATAGCTTCTAAACCTCATTGAATGCTTCAGTTATACCATCTCATATACCCTTATGGCTATCCTGAGAGATAGGTGCTAATTATGACCATGTTTGTAGTGAAGAAAGTATGGCCTAGAGAGTCACTTACTTTACCAAGGTGATACAGCCAGTCAGTGTACATGTATAACACAGACACAGCAAGAGTCTGGAGAGTGTCTGGAGACCCATTTGCGTGGCTAACTGATACGAAGCCCTGCTTCACTGTAAATGCCCTAGCACAGCATTCAAGGTCTTGTCTGCAACCTCATTTCCTGCCACTGAAGCTGAGCAGGACCCAGCAGGGTTTTCCTAGGATCAGACTCCCCTTTTCCTCCACCTGCCTCTTGTTTGTAGAAAAACTTTAGGCTCCTAGGCCTTCCTTGAGTTTCAAAGAGCAAATTTAATCAGAGAAGTATGAAAATGCAGAAACAAGAGAGTCAACAAGACAAAATAATAATAGTTTATTTACAAGCATAATAAGACAGAGTCAAGGACTTTTAGTTCCTGCTCAGGAGCCACAGATATTTTTCTGAGCTTCATTCTTGAGTTGTTTTGCAAATACTAAAGCTCCCACCAGAGGGAAGAAGTTAACTGCATGTTGAGAAGCAGCACAGAGACCCAGAGGGTGATGAAACATCACCTTATTACCTCACCACCTCCAATCAGAAGCTTGTACACAAGCTGATCACGCACTCTGTGACCCTCTCTCTTGCCTTGTCTTTAAAGAGCCTTCCCAGAACCATCAGAGTTCAGATCCTCTGAGTATGAGCTGCCCACTCTTATTGCTTGACCCCCACATTGGGCACTTGCAATCAACACCATACTTTTCTTCACCTGGTGTCAGCATGTTGGCTTTACTGCTGGCAGACTAGAAGACTCACGTTTGGTTCAGTAATTGTCCATATATGGAACATTCTCCTGTTTCCCCAACATCATACACCCTTCATGGTTTCTACTTTGCACAAATTATTTCTCTAACCTGCAATGCCCTTCCTTTTTTGTCAGCTAAAGGTCTAGCATTTCTAATGAATCATTAAATGGCACTTTCTTACTAACCCTAACCCCTCCCCACTCAAAAAAGGAAAAACTTTGGAATGCTTCCCACAGAAGTCTACCCAGTTTCCCTAGTTTGGTTAGTGACTTCTCCCAAAGTCACATTCCATTTTCTTGAGACAGGGTTCTCCTTGCTTTCTTCTTCTCCTTTTGCTCCTCCTTCTGTTTCTTTCTTTTTTTTTTTTTTTAAGTTTAACTCATATATTAGACAGGTGGAGACTGGTTTCAAAATTTTGCATCCCCCATTAGGCAGCCTAAGTCTAGTGAATGTAAGCTTTCGAGTAAGGTTATTTCAGTGACTGTAGGAAAAAATGGAATTCTTTCTTCACTAGAAAGCCTCTCATGTTTATTATTTTGAGGCATTTCCTAATTCCTCTATAATTTATTTTTGGTTTATTTAAAATTTATTGTATTTATACTAAAGTAATTGGCCGCTCTGTAATTAGATATTAAGAATCTTATCACCTAGCAATGTGAATGCTGAATGGAAGTTTTATATGTACTCTCTTAATGGAAATAACGATGGTGAAAAATCCAATAAACTTCTGAAAATGCCAGTAGATAAGGTCTAAGAGGATGACACCAGCATTTTTCAAGTTAGAAAATTTACTGTAGAGTGAAATCACACTTGAACTACAACAGTGGTCCTCTACTAAGGGGCACATTAGACTCTCTAGGGGAGCTGTGTCAAAAAACAATACATCTCTATCTATACTTACAACAAGTTCTTGGCAGATCTCCCCAAAAAGGAAATCTCCAGCATATGAGGGTACATATACTCTGCATATTCTTTCTCACTAATTTTGGTTGAGAACTTTTGACTTATATGATACTTTTCTTGCATTTTGATGTGAAGCTCAGGTCTTTAAAAAAAATACTATTCTAGTAGTACAGTAATGATGGAAGATGATGTTAAGATGACATTATCTGGATTCTTCTTGATCACCCCTGAGGCATGGAGACAAGATGCCTATACCATCTTTTCAGCCCGCTGTTTGTTTTTTGCAAGCATTACTCTCTTTACTGTGATGGCTTTTGCCCTGAGTTTGCCATCCTAGTCTTTGTTTGAAGTTCTTCAGAGCTTCCCCAAAACTGTTTCCTGGGTTCCAACTCCACCAGGAATAGAGACTTGACAAAATCCCTAGATTATCCATGCCTGTATTTTCTTCAATATATCCCAACATGTTATTTATGTCTACAGGTACACGATCATTAAAAGACAGAATATTAATTTGTATAGAGGAATAAAACTAAAATTCCCACAATCTACAGAAGGAAAATCATTTTCTAGTCTCATAAATCATACCAATGTTTTCTTAGGCCATTCTCCCAAGTCAATAGATATAAAAGCAAAAATAAACAAATGGGACCTAATTAAACTAGAAAACTTTTGCACAGCAAAGAGAACCATAAACAAAATGAAAAGACAACTCCTAGGATGGGAGAAAATATTTGCAAATGATGCGAGTGACAAGAGCTTAATTTAAAAAATATACAAACACCTAATACATTTCAATAACAAAAAAATACACAGCCCAATTGAAAATGAGCAGAACACCTAAACAGACATTTATCCAAAGAAGATATACAGATAACCAGAGATACATGAAAAGAGCTCACCATCACTAATTACTAAAGAAATGCAAATCAAAACTACAATGAGGATAATCCAGAGAGAGGGTGTGGGGTGGGAGGGGGGAGGTGGGGGTTGGGATTAGGAGATCATGTACACTCGTGGCTGATTCATGTCGATGTGTAGCAAAACGAATACAGTATTGTAAAGCAAAACAAACTAAAAAAATAAAAATTAACTTAAAAAAAAAAAAAACTACAATGAGGTACCACCTCACATCGGTCAGAATGGCCATCATTTAAAAAGTCTATAAATAACAAATGCTGGAGAGGGTGTGGAGAAAAGGGAACCCTCCTTTAATGTTGGTGGGAATGTAACTCGGTGCTGCTACTATGGAAAATAGTATGGAGGTTCCTCAAAAAGTAAAAATAGAGATGCCATTTGATTCAGCAATCCCATTCCTGAGCATATACCCAGACAAAACTATAATTTGAAAACATACTTGCACTCTTATATTCATAGTAGCACTATTTACAATAGCCAAGATACAGAAACAAATTAAATATCCATTAACAGATGAATGAATAAAGAAGTTGGGTACACACACACACACATATACACAAAGAAATATAACTGAGCCATAGATAAGAATGAAATAATGCCATTTCCAGCAACATGGATGAACCTAGAGATTATCAGACTAAGCAAAGTAAGTCAGAGAGAGAAAGACAAATACCATATGATATCACTCACTTGTGGAATCTAAAATATGCTACAAATGAATATCTCTATGAAACATAAACAGACTCACAGACATAGAGAACAAATTTGTGGTTGCCAATACTTCCCCAACAGGGAAGAATTGGCGATTTGGGATTAGCAGATGCAAACTGTTATATCCAGAATAGGTAAACAACAAAGTTCTACTGTATAGCACAGGGAACTATATTCAACATCCTATGATAAACCATAATGGAAAAGAATATATATATACACACATATACACACACACATATATATATATACACACACACATGTAGAACTGAATCACTTTGCTGTATAGAGAAATAAACAAAATATTGCAAATCAACTATCAGTTCAGTTCACTTGCTCAGTCGTGTCTGACTCTTTGCGACCCTCAGCATGCCAGGCCTCCCTGTCCATCACCAACACCCAAGGTTCATCCAAACCCATGTCCATTGAGTCAGTGATGCCACCCAACCATCTCATCCTCTGTTGTCCCTTCTCTTCCTGCCTTCAATCTTCCCCAACATTAGGGTCTTTTCAAATGAGTCTGCTCTTCACATCAGGTGGCCAAAATATTGGAGTTTCAGCTTCAACATCAGTCCTTCCAATGAACACCCAGCACTGATTTCCTTTAGGATGGACTGGTTGGATCTCCTTGCAGTCCAAGGGACTCTCAAGAGTTTTCTCCAACACCACAGTTCAAAAGCATCAATTCTTCAGAGCTCAGCTTTCTTCACAGTCCAACTCTCGCATCCATACATGACCACTGGAAAAACCATAGCCTTGACTAGACTGACGTTTGTTGGCAAAGTAATGTCTCTGCTTTTGAATATGCTATCTAGGTTGGTCATAACTTTCCTTCCAAGGAGTAAGCGTGTTTCAATTTCATGGCCACAGTCACCATCTGCAGTGATTTTGGAGCCCAGAAAAATAAAGTCAGCCACTGTTTCCAATGTTTCCCCATCTATTTCCCATGAAGTGATGGGACCAGATGCCATGATCTTCGTTTTCTGAATGTTGAATTTTAAGCCAGCTTTTTCACTCTCCTCTTTCACTTTCATCAAGAGGCTCTTTAGTTCTTCTTCACTTTTTGCCATAAAAGTGGTGTCATATGCATATCTGAGGTTATTGATATTTCTCCTGGCAATCTTGATTCCAGCTTGTGTTTCTTCCAGTAGTCCAGCGTTTCTCATGATGTACTCTGCATAGAAGTTAAATAAGCAGGATGACAATATACAGCCTTGATGTACTTCTTTTCTTATTTGGAACCAGTCTGTTGTTCCATGTCCAGTTCTAACTGTTGCTTCCTGACCTGCATATAGCTTTCTCAAGAGGCAGTCAGGTGGGCTGCTATTCCCATTTCTTGATGAATTTTCCACAAAATTGTGATCCACCCAGTCAAAGGTTTTGGCATAGTCAATAAAGCAGAAATAGATATTTTCCTGGAACTCTCTTTCTTTTTCGATGATCCAGCAAATGTTGCCAATTTGATCTCTGGTTCCTCTGCCTTTTCTAAAACCAGCTTGAACATCTGGAAGTTCACAGTTCACGTATTGCTGAAATCTGGCATGGAGAATTTTGAGCATTACTTTACTAGCATGTGAGATGAGTGCAATTGTGTGGTAGTTTGAGCATTCTTTGGTACTGCCTTTCTTTGGAATTGGGATGAAAACTGACCTTTTCCAGTCCTGTGGCCACTGCTGAGTTTTCCAAATTTGCTGGCATACTGAGTGTAGCACTTTCACAGCATCATCTTTCAGGATTTGAAACAGCTCCACTGGAATTCCATCACCTCCACTAGCTTTGTTTGCAGTGGTACTTCCTAAGGCCCACATGACTTCACATTCCAGGATGTCTGGCTCTAGGTGAGTGATCACACCATCGTGATTATCTGGGTCATGAAGATCTTTTCTGTAGAGTTCTTCTGTGTATTCTTACCACCTCTTCTTAATATCTTCTGCTTCTGTTAGGTCCATACCATTTCTGTCCTTTATCGAGCCCATCTTTGCATGAAATGTTCCCTTTGTATCTCTAATTTTCTTGAAGAGATCTCTAGTCTTTCCCATTCTATTGTTTTCCTCTATTTCTTTGCATTGATCACTGAGGAAGGCTTTCCTATCTCTCCTTGCTATTCTTTACTATACTTCAATAAAATAAAAAAAAAATCACTTTCTAGTCTTAAATTCATGAGGTATTAAATTGGAGGAAGAACAGTCTATATTAGAGTCTTACAACTCAGGTGTGGCTTTCTGCACTACTTCCTATGATGTCATATATCTCATAATTCAGGAATAAATTTTAAGGTAGTTTTTCCTTTTGAATGCCTATGATGAGTCCCTCTGACGTTAGACTCTTTAACAAAAAGGTAGTGTCTTCTCCATTCCTTAAGGGTGGAGCTCAGTACCATAAAAATTTTAATGAGAGTCCTCTGGCCACAAGAGACCATTTTCTTGAGACTATTGCTTTAGATGCCAGAAGTGTTTCTGTGACTCTAACACCCAATGTGATGTCCTCAAAAATGTTTTTAAATCCTGATCTATCATAGGGAATTTTTGGTGATGTTTGCAGTTATAATTCTGAATAGCAACTGAAGTAATGGGAAACTCAATTAATTAAAAATAAATCTTGGGATTTAGATGATTCCCTAGGGGATATTTTCCTTCCTGCACAATATCATTTCTTTTTTCTGAAAGCTTTCCAAGCCCCACAGGATCCCTCTGTGCTATACATGGGATGGCATGCCATGAGAAGCTATTGTCTAGGAAATCATTTAGAAGAAGATAAATAGGAAGAATATTAACACACAATGCAAGTACTGTGATTTCTCTCTCAGAAGCAACTCTGCAGTAGAAGATCTTGCTGTGAAAGAAGATCCCTTTCATCTAAATCCCCCCATTAAACCCTCTTACACTGTTGGTGAGAATGCAAACTAGTACAGCCACTATGGAGAACAATGTGGAGATTCCTTAAAAAACTGGAAATAGAACTGCCATATGACCCAGAAATTCCACTGCTGGGCATACACACAGAGGAAACCAGAATTGAAAGAGACATGAGTACCCCAATGTTCATCGCAGCACTATTTACAATAGCCAGGACATGGAAGCAACCTAGATGTCCATTGGCAGATGGATAAGAAAGCTATGGTACATATACACAATGTAATACTACTCAGCTATTAAAATGAATGCATTTGAATCAGTTCTAATGAAGTGGATGAAACTGGAGCCTAATTATACAGAGTGAAGTAAGTCAGAAAGAAAAACACCAATACAGTATATTAATGCATATATGTGGAATTTAGAAAGATGGTAATGATGACCCTATATCCAAGACAGCAAAAGAGACACAGATGTAAATAACAGATTTTTGGACTCTGTGGAGAAGTCGAGAGTGGGATGATTTGAGAGAATAGCACTGAAACCTGTATATTATCATATGTGAAATAGATCGCCAGTCCAGGTTCAATGCATGAGACAAGGTGCTCAGGGCTGGTGCACAGGGATGAACCTGAGGGTTGGATGGGGAGGAAGGTGGGAGGGAGGTTCTGGATGAGGAACATATGTACACCCATGGCTGATTCATGTGAATGCATGGTAAAACCCACAATATTGTAAAGTAACTAGCCTCCAATTAAAATTTAAAAAATTTAAAAAAATATTCCCCCTTTAGTGCACTGTTATTTGTGAAATCTACAAATACCTCCCAATTTCCTCTCATCAGCCTGGCCTTCAAAGTCATACACCACCTGTGCTACCTTCTGTCTAACATGCTACCACGTCTTTTCTCTAACATCTGCTTTCAGAACCTCATCACTTGATGTAAACCAGTCAAAACATTATCTTCTGATTAACATCTGTACCTTCTTCATTCTTTACATTATTCTGTCTGAAAATTCCTTCTCTTGACTTTACTCATTCAAACTCTTCCCCTTTTTAAATGTTCAGCATAAATCCTACCTCATCCAAGAAGCCCTGAATTAAGTAAACCTTATGGACATAGAACCTCAAGCCTAGCGGATGTGATGTATCAGTTTAGGTAATTGTACAGAAAATAAATTGGGATTTCTTGGGTAGATAATTTGTGCTTTTCCTCAATCTCCCTTATCAGACCAGTGAACATTTCATCAACTTGAGACCCAGCTGCTAATATATTCTTTCAAGAATTACTCTTTGATAAAAGGAATGTAACTGATTGCAAATATCTGGGAGTATATATTCCCAGGGCATCACATAGCCAACAACTTAATGATATAGTTTTAAAAAATAAAAACACCCTATTGTCACATGGTAGGAGAACTCTGCAATGCCATTCATGCTCCACTTCTCCCTGTGGTTTCAGACTAAAGCTACACTCAGCAGAGCCCACGTGTTTATCTGGCTTTTCCTCATGGCTGTCTTTCTTTCTCTCTCCTTACAGTTTTCCCCTGAGATCCTTCCCCACTAAATCAGTTCAGTTCAGTTACTCAGTCATGTCCGACTCTTTGCGACCCCATGAATCACAGCACGCCAGGCCTCCCTGTCCATCACCAACTCCCGTAGTTCACTCAGACTTGCATCCATAGAGTTAGTGATGCCATCCAGCCATCTCATCCTCTGTCGTCCCCTTCTCCTCCTGCCCCCAATCCCTCCCAGCATGAGTCTTTTCCAATGAGTCAACTCTTCGCATGAGGTGGCCAACATACTGGAGTTTCAGCTTCAACATCATTCCTTCCAAAGAAATCCCAGGGCTGATCTCCACTAAATCACTCACATACAATTTGCAGTTTAAGGTCCTGCTCTTGAAGAATTTGTGATAAGACAAGTTTCAAAGCATACACAGGAATAAGGACTATATATATTTAAATAAGCACACCTGAAATAAAAAAAAATTTATAGGTAACAACATCAGTTTCTGATTGTTGACTCAGAGTCCTCCTCACTGAGGAACTATTATAGTTATAACCCTTCAACATCACTGACAGTCATCTAGTCATACAGGCTGAATTTCTGTCTCTAGATCCTATTGCACTTGCACCTTCTACTGCTGGGAGTTCTGTTTCTCCTAAATAGCTCTGATTACTAGAGACTGATATTTATTTTTCTTATGCATCTTTTCAGAGTACAGTTAGTGAATTATAAGTTCATACTATTGATTTTCTATGGATGCCTGCAATACAATCTGCCAAAGACAGATGGGACTGCATGATGCTGCTGCTCTGTGTCTCTCTACCCTGAATCATCAGTCTATCTTTCCTATTATCTCATCAATTATACTTTCAAATGCAGTATAAGTCAGCTACAGAAATGGTAAGAGGAATCACAGTGTCATTTCTGGCTTGAAAACAAAGTTACAGACACCACCACCTCCTACTTCTCAAATTTAAAAAAGCATTTGCATGTTACATTTTCTTTATAATACTATTAATGATCTTTCTAGGGATACTATATAGAGAATTAATTGTTTCATTCATTCTTTTATTCAAAATTTATATCGACTGCCTCATATTTCAGGCATTGTCCTAGACTAAAGGAAATACAAGTAACAAACAATCAAAGATGTCTGTTATTTGTGAAATCTACAAATACCTCCCAATTTCCTCTCATCAGCCTGGCCTTCAAAGTCATACACCACCTGTGCTACCTTCTGACTAACATGCTACCACGTCTTACACTGTTGTGTAATTTATTGTCCTTCATCTCCAAGGCAGAAAGAGAAAAAACTATGGCCTAGCATTTAGCAAATAAGCCATAAAGTTAAGATAGGAAAGAATAATTCTATAACCCTTTCAAGCAGAGTAGTCACCAATTAACTTCAAATCATTTAAACATCGTGTACTAGCTTCTAGAAAGGAACAGAAAGATCAATAGTGAACATGTAGAAAGAGAAAGCAGAGATCTAGAATATGCAAATATGGTCACAGTGAGAATTACTTCTTTGGCCATAAAACCCATATTCTTGGATGCAGAAATATTCTATATGGATCATGAAATTGTCCCGGAATAGAAAAAATTATTTGGTAGTAATATTCTATGTTATTCATTTCAATAACTAGTTTTGAAAGCTAGAACACTTTCATGACCTTCTAAAGATTTATGTCTGAGTGCAGTCCCTTCTTCCCTTCGCCCCAGACTCCAGGTAACTGTTGATCAGCTTTTTAAAATTTATTTACTTTTAATTGGAAGATAGTTGTTATAAAAGGTTGTATTGGTTTCTTCTGTACATCAACACAAACCAGCCATAGTTATACATATGTTCCCTCCCTCTTGAACCTCCTTCCCACCTCCCACCATATCCTGACCCTCTAGGTTGTCACAGAATACTGGATTTGAGCTCCCTGTGTCACATAGCAAATTCCCATGGGCTATCAATTTTTACATATGGTAGTGTATACGTTTCCATGCTACTGTCTCAGTTCATCCCACCCTCTTCTTCCCCTGCTGGGTCCACATCTATTCTCTATGTCTGTTCTCTATTCCTGCTCTGCAAATAGGTTCATCAGTACCATTTTTGTAGATTTCATATATATGCATTAATATATAATATTTGTTGTTCTCTTTTTGACTTCACTCTTGGTTCCTCCACCTCACCAGAACTCAAAATTTTTTTTTATGGCTGAGTAATATTTCACTGTATATATGTACCACAACTTCTTTATCTGTTCATCTATTCCATTGTATATATGTACCACAACTTCTTTATGCATTTGTCTGTTGATAGACATCTAGGTTGCTTCCACGTCTTGGCTATTATACATAGTGCTGCAATGAACACTGAGGTACATGTGTCTTTTTCCATTGTGGTTTCCTCAGGGTATATGCCCAGTAGTGGGATTGTTGGGTGACATGGTAGTTTTATTCCTAGTTTTTTAAGGAATCTCCATACAGTCTTCTATAGTGGCTGTATCAATTTACCAACAGTGCAACAGCATTCCCTTTTCTCCATACACTCTGCAGCATTTATTGTTTGTAGATTTCTTGATGATGGCCACTCTGACTGGTGTGGGATGACATTTCATTGTAGTTTTGATTTTCATTTCTCTAATAATGAGTGATGTTGAGCTTCTTTTCATGTGTTTATGAGCCATCTGTGTGTCTTCTTTGGAGAAATGTCTGTTTAGGTCTTCTGCCCATGTTTTGACTGCATTGTGTGTTTTCCTGGTATTGAATTGCATGAACTGCTTGTATATTTTGGAAATTAATCTTTTGTCAGTTGTTTCATTTGCTATTATTTTCTCCCATTCTGAGGGCTGCATTTCACCTTGTTTATAGTCTCCTTTGTTGTGCAAAAGCTTTTAAGTTTAATTAGGTCCCACCTGTTTATTTTTGTTTTTTCTCTCCATTACTCTAGGTGGTAGGTCATAGAGGATCTTGCTGTGATTTATGTCATATCGAGTTTTACTATGTTTTTCTCTAAGAGTTTTCCAGTTTCTGATCTTACATTTAGGTCTCTAACCCATTTTGTGTTTATCTTTGTATATGTTGTTAGGAAAATTCTAATTTCATTCCTTTACAGTATCTGTCCAGATTTCCCAGCACCACTTATTGAAGAGACTATCTTTTTTTCCATTGTATATTCTTGCCTCATTTGTCAAAGATAAGGTGCACATAGGTGCTTATCTGAAATTTATCCACTTTTACTTTGTAGTTCTCTACATGATTTTCAAGGCTTTTACTTTCTTAGTCTTCATATGATTGTTGTCATTCAGTCACTCAGTCGTGTCTGGCTCTTTGCAACCCTGTGGACCACAGCATGCCAGTCTTCCCTGTCCTTCACCATCTCCCAGAGCTTGATCAAACTCATGTCCACTGAGTCAGTGATGCCATTCAACCATCTTGTTCTCTGTCATTACCTTCTACTCTTGTCTTCTATCTTTCCCAGCATCAGGGTCTTTTCCATTGAGTCAGCTCTTTGCATCAGGTGGCCAGAGCCTCAGCCTCAGCATCAGTCCCTCTGATGAATATTTCAGGATTGATTTCCTTAAGGATTGACTGGCTTAATCTTCTTGTAGTCCAAGGGACTCTCAAGAGTCTTCTCCAATGCCACAGTTCAAAAGCATCAATTCTTTGGTGCTCAGCTTTCTTTATGGATTGGAGGTCCAACTCTTGCATCCATACATGACCACTGGAAAAACCATAGCTTTGACTATATGGACCTTTGTCAGCAAAGTAACGTCTCTGCTTTTTAATATGTTGTCTGTACTGTGCTTAGTCAATCAGTCATGTCTGATTATTTATGATTCCTGGGTAGGGAAGATCCCCTGGAGAAGGAAATGGCAATCCACTCCAGCACTCTTGCCTGGAAAATCCCATGGACGGAGGAGCCTGATAGGCTACAGTCCATGGGGTCACAAAGAGTCGGACACGACTGAGCGACTTCAGACTCCATGAACTGTAGCCTGCCAGGCTCCTCTTTCTATGGGGATTCTCCAGGTAAGAATACTGGAGTGGATTGCCATGCCCTCCTCCAGGGGACCTTCCCAACCCAGGGATTGAACCCAGGTCTCCCACAATCAGACAGATTCTTTACTGACTGAGCCACCTGAGAAACCCAAGAATATTCGAGTGGGTAGCCTGTCCCTCCTCCAGGGGATCTTCCCGACGCAGGAATCAAACTGGGTCTCCGGCATTACAGATGGATTTTTTACCAGCTCAGCTATGCTACAAGGGAAGCCCCTTGTAGCTATCCAGGTGTGCCACAGCTTTTCTCCTAAGGAGCAAGCATCTTTTAATTTTATGGCTGCAGTCACCACCCGCAGTGATTTTGGAGCCCAAGAAAATAGAGCCTGTCACTGTTTCCTTCGCTTCTCCATCTGTTTGCCATGAAGTGATGGGACCAGATGGTATGATCCTGGTTTTTTGAATGTTGAGTTTTAAGCCAGGTTTTTCACTTTCTTCTTTCATTTTCATCAAGAGGCTCTTTAATTCCTCTTTGTATTCTACCATGACAGTGATGTCATCTGCATATCTGAGGTTATTGATATTTCTCCAGCAATCCTGATTCCAGCTTGTGATTCATCCAGCCCAGTATTTCACATGGTGTACTCTGCATATAAGATAAATGAACAAAGTGACAATATATAGCCTTGACACACTCCTTTCCCAATTTGGAAACTGTCCATTATTCCATGTCTGGTTCTAACTGTTGCTTCTTGACCTGCATACAGGTTTTGCAGGAGGCAGGTAAGGTGGTCTGGTATTCCCACATCTTTAAGAATTTTCCACAGTTTGTTGTGATCCACACAGTTAAAGGCTTTGGCATAGTCAGTGAAGCAGAAGGAGATTTTTTTTTTGGACTTCTCTTGCTTTTTCTATGATGCAAAAGATGTTGGTAATTTGATCTCTGGTACCTCTGCCTTTTCTAAATCCAGCTTGAACATCTGGAAGTTCTCAGTTTATGTACTATTGAAGCCTCAGTTGGAGAATTTTGAGCATTACTTTACTAGCATGTGAGATGAATGCAATTGTGCGGTAGTTTGAACATTGTTTGGCATTGCCCTTCTTTGCATTTGGAGTGAAATCTGACCTTTTCCAGATTGTGGCCATTGCTGAGTTTTCCAAATTTGCTGGCATATCGATGCAGCACTTTCACAGCACCATCTTTAGGATTTGAAATAGCTCAGCTGGAATTCCATCATCACCACTAGCTTTGTTCATAGCGATGCTTCCCAAGGTCCACTTGACTATTTTTAATTCAACTTTATATCAAATTCCACCACATATTCCCCCAAAGTAGTTAATAGCATATGTTATAGATACACAAAATACTTATCAAAAACACACATTGAGGGCTTCCCTGTTGACTCAGTGCTGAAGAATCTGCCTGTCAATGCAGGAAACACAGTTTTGATCCCTGATCCTGAAAGCTCCCACATACAGCAGAACAATTAGTTTTGCCACAACCATTGAGCCTGTGTGCTAAAGCCTGGGAGCCACAACTACTGAGCCCACATTCTGCGATTACTGAAGCCTGCCCACCCTAGAGCGCCCATGCTCTGCAACAAGAAAAGCCACTACAATGAGGCCTGTACACAACTAGAGAGTGGCTCCCACTAGCCACAACTAGAGAAAAGCTTGCAACAATGAGACCCAGCACAGCCAATAAATAAATAAATTTTGGGGGGAAGGGGAAGCACATATTGAATGGATAAATCTGTTTTTTTTTTTTAACCTCAAGTTTAGTATCAAATATTTCTTAATTAGAAATGTCAAAGAAAACTTGAAACCAATATTATCTCTAGGAAAAGTTGTTATACTTTCTGATAGAAGGCTATAGAAAAGTGTATAATTACCTAAATAGAAGTAAAAGAATAAATTAACCACTTGAGAATTGACAACACTTAAAAGATTAGTTGTCTTTGTGTGTGAATTGAGATGTTCAATATCTGCTAAAGAACATAATGATGTTCCACCTGCTTTTAAATTCACATTTGAATCCCTAGAATCTCCAGAGATTTATCCCCAAAGGCAAGCAAAAATTAAAGATAGCTTTATAACCACAACTATGATTTGTTACAAATGAATGAGCTCTTATTCTAAGAGGTAAGATTTTGGCTTTGTTAATGAATCAGATATATTTATTTTCATTTATCATTTGAGAATATTCTGCTTGCATGCTAAGTCACTATAGTCATGTCTGACTCTCTGTGACCCTGTGGACTGTAGCCAACCAGGCTTCTGCATCCATGGGATTCTTCAGACAGCAATACTGGAGTGGGTTCCCATTTTCTTCTCCACGAGAATATTCTACTCCTTGGTTATTAATATTAATATACTCACAAATTTGGTTGGGGAACAGGGCAGATATAATCAAGCAATTATTAATAGCAAGCAACTTTGGCTGAATTGCTGTTTCCACCATCAATTTTATGTGAATTAACAGGCATAGTCCACAACAAGGATCCCTTGTTTATCAGTCCATAAGATGGAAAATGATATGGTCTTTCAACATTTGCCAAATTCAGCACTCCAACATAATGCTAATATATTTATTACCAGAGATGCTTGAGCATTTATTGATGTTTAAAGACTTGAATTTAAGTTTTAAATTTGGAACGATATTGTGAATATCTCTGATGCTTTAGCCTCAAGATTATCACATCGTGGGTAAGATTAAGGATATTTCATTCAAGATACAAGTCAGAAAATTTGGATATGAGGATCATTATCTGGGTGATAATTCTCAAGTTTTCAAACACACTTTATTTATCTTCGTATTATGTTGCAAATAATATTTCATTCTACAAAAGTCCAAATACTGTTATAGTAGGAAGTGATTTGATCTGTTAAATCTCAGAATAAATATATCTGAATAAATTATGTGCTAAATATCAATCATGATTTTTGCATAGTGATTACATTGATATTTCAAGCTAGTTGTTAAAACAATATTATTTTTAATTTAAAAATACTTAACAAATTTACAGTAGTAACTTCATTCAAATTTGAAATTTGTTTCTGTTACAGGGGGCAGGAGGAGAAGGGGATGACCGAGGATGAGATGGCTGGATGGCATCACTGACTCCATGGGCGTGGGTCTGGGTGAACTCTGGGAGTTGGTGATGGACAGGGAGGCCTGGTTGCTTCGATTCATGGGGTCGCAAAGAGTCGGACATGACTGAGCGACTGAACTGAACTGACAGTGTTAAGAACACTTCTATTTCTCCTTTCAAAAAATTTTAAGTGATAGATATCATGAAACATAACTAACTAGGTATCTCTTTTCCAAATAACTGCCAGAAGGCTGAAAGGATTATCTGTTGTCCACTCATTGTCAGGTGTATTGGACTTTATGATCAGTAATTATTTACTGCATAGTTCCTAAATGAATCACTGCAGATGGTGACTGTAGCCAGGAAATTAAAAGACTCTTGTTTCTTAAAAGAAAAGCTATGACAAACCTAGACAGCATATTAAAAAGCAAAGACATCACTTTGCCAACAAATGTCTGTATAGTCAGAGGTATGGTTTTTCCAGTATTCATGTACAGATGTGAGTGCTGGACCATAAAGAAGACTGAATGCCAAAAAAGTGATGACTTTGAACTGTGGTGCTGGAGGAGACTCTTTAGAGTCCCTTGGACAGCAAGGTGATCAAACCAGTCAATCCTAAAAAAAAATCAACTCTGAAAATATTCATTAGAAGGACTGATACTGAAGCTGAAACTCCAATATCTTGGCCACCTGATGTGAAGAGTTGACTCACTATAAATATTTCTGATGCTGGGAAAGATTGAGAGCAGGAGGAGATGGGGGCAACAGAGGATGAGATGGTTGGATAGCATTACCGACTCATTGAACAGGAGTTTGAGCAAACTCCAGGAGATAGTGAAGGACAGGGAAGCCTGGCATGCTGCAGTTAATGGGGTCACAAAGAGCTGGACATGACTTAGTGACTAAGCAACAACAACTAAAGGAATGGGTAGTCAGGCATTCCTGGGCTTCATATTCTGACTTCACCTATTAAACAATATAGTGCAACTTATAGAGCCTTCTTGACTCAATTTACTCACAAATAATGAAAGTCATTAATAATACTTCGTGAAAACATAGACTATGTATTGGGCTTCCCAGGTGGTTCAGAATCCATCTGCAGGAGATACAGAGACACAAGTTCAATCCCTAGGTTGGGAAGATCCTCTGGAGAAGGAAATGGCTATCCACTCCAGTATTCTTGCCCCGGAAATCCCATGGACAGAGGAGCCTCGCAGGCTATGGTCCATGGGGCCTCAAAGAGTCGAACACTATGTAGTGATTAAACAACAAACAATACAGGCTATATCACACACTAAATATGTATATACACCAATTACACTATAAATATAGACTAAAATATAAGCATAGGCTATGTGTGATAAACAATAAACATATAAATATTGAACATGTAACCCTATTTTACACTTTAGTAAGCATGTAATAATTGTTAGCTATTAAATTACTCATCTTTATTATAAAACCCTACACATTTTCCCCCTATTTTATGTGATACTCACTGATCCTTTTTGCTATTTTCATCTATCGTATATTATTTCTTTGGCTCAAAGTTTACTTTAAGCACATTTTTGGAAAAAATATAATACAAAAGGTAAAAGCCACTATTTCAAGGAAGTGTTTGGGAACTTCTGCTGAAAACAATTCAAAAAATAAAGTAGGCTTATGATTGCATGTAAATATGCTTTGATTCTTGAATATCTTTATCTGTAATCAATTTCCATATATGTATTATATTAATAGAAAATGAAATTATCATACTTATAGCTTCTTTAATGTATTGTTCCATCACAGGTTCATTTGGGTAGCAGCTACATTATCTGATGTATTCCCTGATGCATGGGAACCACACTTTTATTGGGCTTAACAAATGATCCAGTCCTTCAAGTCATCCTCTTCATGATCATCCTCTGTATCTACCTGATGACCATATGTGGGAATCTTGGCACAAATCTTCTTATCAGAATCTCGTCTCAGCTCCATCATCCTATGTATTTTTTCCTGAGCCACTTAGCCATTGTTGATGTGGGCTCTTCATCTTCTGTTACACCCAATATGCTTGCAAACTTCCTAGTGGAAAGAAATACCATCTATCCTGGATGTGCCATTCAGCTCTATTCAGGGGTTTTCTTTGGTCAATTGAGTGCTTCCTTCTGGCTGCCATGGCATATGATCGCTTCATAGCAATCTGCAGCCCACTGCTTTATTCCACCAAAATGTCCACACAAGTTTGTATCCAGTTACTCATAATGTCTTACACTGGTGGTTTTCTCAATGCTTGCTCTTTTACTATTTCCTTCTATTTTTTACACTTCTGTGGACCAAATCAAGTCAATCATTTTTTCTGCGATTTTGCTCCTTTGGTTGAACTCTCCTGTTCTGACGTCAGTATCCCTGCAGCTGTCCCCTCCTTTACGGCTGGCTCCATCATTGTGGTCACAGTGACTGTCATAGCTGTATCCTACATCTACATCCTCATCCCCATCCTGAAGATGCACTCCACCGAGGGGCGCCACAAGGCCTTCTCCACCTGCACGTCCCACCTCACAGCAGTCACTCTGTTCTATGGGACCATCACATTCATTTACGTGATGCCCAAGTCCAGCTACTCAACTGACCAGAACAAGGTGGTGTCTGTGTTCTACATGGTGGTGATCCCCATGTTGAACCCCCTCATCTACAGCCTCAAGAACAATGAGATGAAGGGGGCTCTGAAGAGAGAGCTTGCCAGAAAAATACTTTCTTAGTGAAGTCTGTTATTTCATTGGATTTGATATGATAATATGCCACAAAGATAATAAGAAGAGGAAATTGAGTCTCTGTGGTTTAAATATATTTATTCCATGTCATTAGCCAGGGAGCAGTTTTTCAGTAAAGGTAGGGAATAAATTTTCAAATATCTAATTTTAAGTCAGAGACCTATAGTGAGTTACCTTTAGTGAAATAAAATCAAATTTTAATTACAAAAAACACATCAGTCACATGGAAAATACTTCATTTTCTGAAAATAGTTTTAAAATATTATTCATATAATTTTTCCAAAATTATACCTCCAAAGCTTTAAGCCTGTGTCCATTTTCAACTGCAGTTTATTCTGTAATGAGTGAGATCATTATACTTTTGCCTGTGTACATTCTGAGAGGAAATGACAAAGCGGGTCAGAAAGCTTTTAGAGATGTTCTTGTGGGAAGCTTATATGATAAGGATGGACTTTATGGATCCCTAAATTCTGGCCTATGTTCCTAGTCTGTGGCTCCAGTCACCATACAGAGGTTCCCCAAGGAAGAACGTGAGAAGTCCCTGACTGACTTGTGAATTCAGTCAGGTTCAAAGATGACTTCTCTCTGGGAAAAAGTAGGGTCTCTAAACTCTTCAAGGACTGAGTGGAACAAACTGTTGGAGTGACTTTTTCATTGCTAGGTTTACCTCCTACTCAGTAAGCTGGAAGGAACTGGATTGTCTCCCCCTTGATTTTGTAACTGTCCTTTGGAGAGGTTTAATTGACCTCCATATGCTCTTGAAAGAGCCTCTTGATGAAAGTGAAAGAGAGTGAAAAAGTTGGCTTTAAACTCAACATTCAGAAAACTAAGATCATGGCATCTGGTCCCATCACTTCATGACAAATAGATGAGGAAACAATGCAAACAGTGACAGACTTTATTTTGTTGGGCTCCAAAATCACTGCAGATGGTGACTGCACCACGAAATTAAAAGATACTTGCTCCTTGGAAGAAAAGCTATGACAAACCTAGACAGGGTATTAAAAAGCAGATATTACTGACAAAGCTATGTTTGTTTGTTTTTATTTCCTAGTCAAAGCTATGTTTTTTCCAGTAGTCATGTATGGTTGTGAGAGTTGGACCGTAAAGAAAGCTGAGCATCAAAGAACTGTTGCTTTTGAATTGTGGTGCTGGAGAAGACTTGGACTCTTGAGATCAAACTAGTCAATCCTAAAGGAAATCAGTCCTGAATAGTCATTGAAAGGACTCGTGCTGAAGCTCCAATACTTTGGCCTCCTGATGCAAAAAACTGACTCATTGGAAATGACCCTGATGCTGGGAAAGATGGAAGGCAAGAGGAAAAGGGTATGATGGAGGATGAGATGGTTGGATGGCATCACCAAACAATGGGCATGAGTTTGAGCAAGCTCTAGGAGTTGGTGATGGACAGGGAAGCCTGCTGTTAGGGAAGTGCTGCAGTCCATGGGGTCACAAAGAGTCAGACACGACTGAGCAACTGAACAGAACTGATATGCTGACAACAACTGCATTTATTGACCTTTCCTGTCTCTTATTTCATATTTTAGACACAGATTCTATATATTTGCTAACAGACTCATAGGACATTTGTCACCTCCTTCAGTTATTTATTCTTTCATACATTCAAAAATTATTCTGAATTATTCTTATATTCCAGAGATAGTCATGGGCTATTGGAAATATAAGTGACAAGAATCTAATATATTTTCCCTGATAGAATTTATCTCATAGCATGAGAGACAATAAAACTAACAAGTTAGTGATTCAGACTATTTGAAGTGTGTGCTGTGGAGAAAGAAAAAGCAGACATAGTAATGGAGCTTAACATGCCAGGGCACAAAATGTCAGTGCAGACCTCATTGAGAAGATAACATCTGAGCAAGGATGAGGACATTCACTGCCTGTTTTATATAGTGTTAGTGAAAGTGAAGTCGCTCAGTCGTGTCTGACTCTTTGTGACCCCATGGACTGCAGCCTATCATGCTCCTCCATCCATGGGATTTTCCAGGCGAGAATGTTGGAGCGGAATGCCATTTCCTTCTCCAGAATTGAGAAAGTGAAGTTGCTTAGTCGTGTCCGACTCTTTGTGACCCCATGGACTATAGCCTACCAGGCTCCTCCATCTGTATGATTTTCCAGGCAAGAGTACTGGAGTGGGTTGCCATGTCCTTCTCCAGGGGCTCTTCCTGACCCAGGGATTGAACCCAGGGTCAATCCTGCACTGCAGGCAGACACTTTACCATCTGAGCTACCAGGGAAGCCTGTGTACATTTGTGCAAGTCTAATCATCCACTCACATGCATATAATTTATTTTGGGGGCTTCTGTTCCAATTATGGCAGGGTCAGTAACTTGAATCAATCCCATGATGAGCATAACCAAAACAAAGGATAGGATGTTTAAGATATCTTAAACATCACAGTAGAAGTTACAGGATAAGAAGAATTGCTTCCCCAGGAACTGTGAGAACCCAGGGAAGTAAACCTAACACTCACATATGCTTCAGCAGTTGAAGAATTTGACATGTCAGAAGGAAGTGCTACCAATCCAGGTTTGCATTTAGTGATGTTTTGGGATGGGGGGAACATACATCAATGCCTAGGAAAAAACCAGATGAGAATTATGATTACAACCTCCCGTCTATCCTCAGGATGAACAGAAATGCTCGGAGACCAGGTTTTACACAGATCTCTCAGATCTCTGGAGATCTAGAAAGCCTCAAGCCTTGAACTTGGATATAAGTGATCAAGGACAGGTGATACCTCAGGGTGAATTGAATAAGCAAACAGACAATTTGAACCTCAATTATTTCTACCAAACATTAAAATACACTAACCAGCGCACATTGAAACGTAATGACCAGCACAAAGGAAACAAGATACTAAGCATATAGTAGGAGCCAGTGGAAACAACCAACAACAGAAGCAGAACCATTATGTGTTAAGACAAGGGAATCAATAGACACAGATTATAATATTATTTTATTTAAAAAGATAAAAGACTGTTTGAAAACATATAATCACAGAACCAAAAGTAATGACTTATATACAAAACAACCACGTGGAACACAATAAGTGAAAAAGTCACCATGCCAGCATATGTACCAGATGTTTCTCTCTTGTGAGCATAATCCTCACAGGTATTCACAGAGGATCCCAAGAGAGCCTGGCAGAGGAGCCATCTTCCTTGAAAAGCCTCATGATCATAATTAAGACCATTCTATCTCATAATGCTTCCAGGTATAGCTTCAGGGTCCCTACATGCACTGTGTCAATTTATTAGAATCACTTCACTCAGAGAAGCATAAAAACATAATGAATATGTTTCATTTATTGTCCTCCCAGTCCAGATGCATTTTACAATTAAAGAAACTTTTTTTTAAACCACTGTTGCATGTATGGCACTCACAGATGGCATTGAATTTTTCTCAAGATTTATGTGGAAAACAGTATGAAGGTTCCTGAACATCTAAAAATAGAAATACAATATGATCTAGTAATTCCACTGCTGAGTATATATCCAAGGAAAACAAAAATACTACTTTGAAAAGATACAGACACCCCAAGTTCATAGAAACATCATTTACAATAGCCAAGATATGGAACCAATCTAAGTCCTCATGAAAAAATGAAAAAAGAAGATGTGAGATATGTATACACAGCAGACTACTACTCATCCATAAAAAGGAATGAAATTTTGCCACGTGCAGCAATGTAGATGGACATAGAGAATATTATATTTAGTGAAATAAGTCAAACAGATAAAGACCTATACTCTATGTTATCGCTTACATGTGAAACAAATCAAGTGAAAGTATATAGCAAAACAGGAACACAGCGATATAGATAATAAACTAGTGGTTATCAGTGGGGAGAAGGGCGGGAGGAGTGGAGAGATAGAGGTATGCAAAGAGACACAAACTACTATGTATAAAATGAATCAGCAATAAGAATATAATGTACAGCCTTCTCTGGTGACTCAGATGGTGAAAAATCTGCCTGCAATGCAGAAGACCCAGTTTGATCCTGGCTCAGGAAGATCCCCTGGAGAAGCGAATGGCTACCCACTCCAGTACTTTTGCCTGGACAATTTCACAGACAGAGGAGCCTGGTGAGCTACCATCCATGGGAGGGAGGAGTGGAGAGATAGGGATATGAAATTAAGAGACACAAACTACTATGTATAAAAAAGCATAAACAACAAGACTATATTGTACAGAACAGAGAAATATAGCCATTGTTTTACAACAATTTTAAGTGGAGTATAAGCTATAAAAATATTGAATGCCTCAAATGAATATAATACTCTAAGTCAACTGACCTCCAATAAATAAATAAATTTTAAAAACTGAAAATTCCAGGTCCTCCTCATGACCAATGGGAAAGTGAAATGAGATCAGACCCACAATGAGATATTATCTCACATCTGTTAGGGTGGCTGTCAAGAAGATAACAGATAATAAGTGTTTCAGGAATATAGAGATGAGGAATATTTGTACACTGTCGTGGCAATGTAAACCAATTTAGCCACTATGGACAAAAGTATGGCAATCTTCAAAAAATCAATAATAGAACTACTATGTAATCCATTAATTCCACCTCTGGTTATATATAGCTAAAGGAGAGAAAAACAGGACTTCAAAGAAGTACCTACATTCCCATTCTTATTGCAACATTATTCCACAATAAACAAGATATGAAAACAAAGTGCCAGTCAACAGATGAATGGATAGAGAAGTTGTGATCAATCTATATACCACAATGGATTATCATTCAGCCTTGAGAAAGAAGAAAATCCTGCCATTTATAACAACATGAATACAACTTGAGGGCATTATGTTAAGTGAAATAATTCAGACAGGAAAAGAATAAAACTATACAGACTATGACTTCCCAGGTGGCACAGTGGTAAAGAATCCACTTGCCAATATTGTAGATGCAGAAAATGCAGGTCTGATCCCTGGGTGGGGAAGATCCCCTGGAGTAGGAAATGACAACCCTCTCTAATATTCTTTTCTTTCTTTTTTTTAAAAAAAATCTATTTATTTTAATTGGAGGCTAATAACTTTACTATGCATCTGGTCCCATCACTTCATGGGAAATAGATGGGGAAACAGTAGAAACAGTGTCAGACTTTATTTTTTTGGGCTCCAAAATCACTGCAGATGGTGACTGCAGCCATGAAATTAAAAGACTCTTACTCCTTGGAAGAAAAGTTATGACCAACCTAGATAGCATATTCAAAAGCAGAGACATTACTTTGCCGACTAAGTCCGTCTAGTCAAGGCTATGGTTTTTCCAGTGGTCATGTATGGATGCGAGAGTTGGACTGTGAAGAAAGCTGAGCGCCAAATAATCGATGCTTTTGAAGTGTGGTGTTGGAGAAGACTCTTGGGAGTCCCTTGGACTGCAAGGAGATCCAACCAGTCCATTCTAAAGGAGATCAGCCCTGGGTATTCTCTGGAAGGAATGATGCTAAAGCTGAAGCTCCAGTACTTTGGCCACCTCATGTGAAGAGTTGACTCATTGGAAAAGACCCTGATGCTGGGAGGGATTGGGGGCAGGAGGAGAAGGGGACGACAGAGGATGAGATGGCTGGATGGCATCACTGACTTCTATGGACGTGAATCTGAGTGAACTCCGGGAGTTGGTGATGGACAGGGAGGCCTGGCGTGCTGCTATTCATGGGGTTGCAAAGAGCTGGACACGACTGAGCGACTGAACTGAAACTTTACAATATTGTAGTGATTTTTGCCATACATTGACATGAATCAGCCATGGGTATACATGTGTCCCCCATCCTGAACCCCCCTCCCACCTCCCTCCCCATTCAATTCCTTTTTTGAAGTGTGGTGTTGGAGAAGACTCTTGGGAGTCCCTTGGACTGCAAGGAGATCCAACCAGTCCATTCTAAGGAGATCAGCCCTGGGTATTCTCTGGAAGGAATGATGCTAAAGCTGAAGCTCCAGTACTTTGGCCACCTCATGTGAAGAGTTGACTCATTGGAAAAGACCCTGATGCTGGGAGGGATTGGGGGCAGGAGGAGAAGGGGACGACAGAGGATGAGATGGCTGGATGGCATCACTGACTTCTATGGACGTGAATCTGAGTGAACTCCGGGAGTTGGTGATGGACAGGGAGGCCTGGCGTGCTGCTATTCATGGGGTTGCAAAGAGCTGGACACGACTGAGCGACTGAACTGAAACTTTACAATATTGTAGTGATTTTTGCCATACATTGACATGAATCAGCCATGGGTATACATGTGTCCCCCATCCTGAACCCCCCTCCCACCTCCCTCCCCATTCAATTCCTCAGTGGACAACCCACTCTAGTATTCTTGCCTGGAAAATTCCATGGACAGAGGAGCCTGGTGGGCTACAGTCCACGGGATCACAAACAGTTGGACACAACTGAGCAACTGAATAGGCACGCACTCAAACAGACTATGCTATCACATATATGTGGAATCTAAAAAAGCCAAACTGATAAAAAAAAAAAAAAAAAAGACTAGACTGGTGATAACCAAAGGCTAGGAAACAGCATAACTGGAGATATGTTGTTCAAAGATGCAAATTAGAACAGGTAGATAGTACTAAGTCCTGCAGAGCTAATGCACAGTACAATATTGATTGTTAACAATTCTGCATTACAAACTTCAAAGTTGCTAAGACTCTAGATCTTAGGTTTTCTCACCACAGAAAATTAATGATAATTATGTGAGATGATAGAAGTTTTAGCTATTCTCAGGTAGAAATCAATATTTACTGCAATATGTAAATGCAGTAAATCAACGCATTGTACACCTAGAATATATGGCCTTATATGCCAATTATATTCCAACAAAAATAATAAAAGTGCAAAAAGACCTAAAATATTTAAGGGAAGAAATAAGTCTTCATTTGCAAATAACCCTAGAAAAATTTTTAAATATTTACAAAGCAGCATTATTTAAAAGGTCAATATACAAAAGTCAACTGTCCAGTAGGACTAAAAGAGTTAAAAATTAAGGTAAATTAAAATTCAAAATTAGTGTTTACAATAACATCAAATGTTAAGATGTCATTTCTCCCTCAAAATGATCTGTAGATTCATTGCACAGGCAATAAAAATGTTAATTTCTTTGTAGAAATTGATAAACATTATAAAATTTATTGGAAAAGAAATGGACTCAGAGTTATCAACGTATATTGGAAAAGGAAAATGAATTTGGATGCAAAGTAACAGCGTAGGCTTGATTACCTTGCTCACGTCTTCTAGATCAATAACAGTGATCAAGTCTTTGGACTGATTGTGGCTTATAGTGTAGGTCAAGTGCATGGAGGACTCGAATCCATATGCCTCCAGAGCAAACTATTGGGTCTCTCTAAGGCTCAACATTCTCATTTGTAAATTGAAGTATTTATAATACCAGCATCATGAGATTGCTATGAAAATCAAATTCAAAGCATTGTAGGTTTGTACCCAGACTTTCTACAATCAAAGACTAGTCCCACAACTTCCTAGCTGCATGACTTGGGGCATTCTACTCTGTACATTAATTTGTAAAATAAAAGTAGTAAGTACTACTTCATATGATTTTTGTGAGGAACAAACCAGCTAATAAACATAATATGCTTAGAACAGGGATGGCACATAGAAAGTGCAAGTTATTATTGTTTGCTACAAAAATTAAAGGTGCAAAGGCATCTACAGGTGTTAATAACAGTGACAAATATTGCTGTTGTTGTTGACTTCAAGGCATTTCCCATTTGATGTACAAATATATAAAAGTGAGAGAAGAAGTATGACTTTAATTGAAACAATTAGTTAAGCTATATTTGGTAGGTCCTAAGTGTGATATTGATAAACAAAAATTTTTATAGGTCACCTGAAATGTTAAGAATGGATCCTAAGAATATATTCTGACACTTGCCTTTCTCAAGGCCTCCTTTACATCTCTGTTCCTCAGACTGTAGTGAGGGGGTTCAACATGGGGATCACCACTGTGTAGAACACAGACACTACTCTGTTCTGCTCAGTTGAATAGCTGGATTTGGGCATCACATAAACAAAGGTAATCGTTCCATAGTAGAGAGTGACTGCGGTGAGGTGAGAGGTGCAGGTGGAGAAGGCCTTGTGTCTCCCTTCAGTGGAGCGCATCTTCAGGATGGTGCTGAGGATGCAGATGTAAGAGAGAGCTATGACAGACACTGTGATCACAAGGATAGATCCAGAAGAGATGGAAGGGATAATTCCAGTAGTGGAGACATCTGAGCAGGAAAGTTTCAACAGAGGGGAGAAGTCACAGAAAAAGTGATCTATCTGATTTGGTCCACAGAAAGACAGAGTCAGTAAGCAACTAGCAAATGTCCAAGCATTGACACACCCACCAAGATAGGAAACCCCCACCAAGAGGACACACACTCTCGGGGACATACGGGTGGAGTAGAAAAGGGGCAGGCAGATGGCCACATAACGATCATAGGCCATGACAGCCAGCAGGAAGCAATCAGCTGACCCAAACATCACCATAGAACAGAGCTGGGCTTCACAGCCAGCAACTGGGAGGGCTAGTCTATGTCTAAGAAATCCTGTAATCATCATAGGTGTGACAGATGTAGAACAACCAATGTCAACAAAAGCCAAATGGCCAAGGAAAAGGTACATAGGGGAGTGAAGTCGGCAACAACTTCCTATTAAAATAATTATGGTGATATTACCCACTAAAATGATAACATATATGCCTAGAAATAGCACAAAGAAGACGATACAAAGTGTAGGATCCTCTGTTAACCCCAAAAGGATGAACTCCGTCACGCTGGTGTGGTTTCCAGCTTCCATGTCCTCTGGGAATTGTTCCTGTTGAGGGAAATGTGAATATTCATTTCTGTTATGCACTCATTCTACACACTTTGTTTTCTTTGCTTATTCTACAGACTCATTCGCAGTGATTTCCTCTTCTGCGCTGCCTGTAAATATAGTGCTTTATAGGATTTGTTGTGTGTGTGTTTCCTCTTTGCATAAAAGGAGAAGGGTTCAACCTCACTTTCCAGGATCTCAATTATGTTCTTTTTTTTTTTTAATTAGTTATTTTAAAACACCTCTCCAACCTTGACTCCTACAAGGATCTCTCTCCCGAATTTCAGATCTATAGTTTCTGTTGTTCTTTACAAGTCTCCAGTTGGAAATCCAATTAATACCTGAAACTCAGCCTCCTCCAAACCAAACTCATCCTTCCTTGGACCGGTCTTCCTATATTTTATGTCTGTAGAATGACACCATGATCTACCCAATCTTTCCTTCTGTCTCTCTTTGTACCACATCTAATAAAATCATATTAATTCTATCTATAATTTAGTTCCCAATTTTATTTACTTATCTCTATAATTTCACTGCTAGTCTCCCTACTTTAGTTGAGACCCTGAAATGTAAACAATTGCCATTATTTATACTAGGTTGTGACTTTTGTTTTTGTTTGCATGTTCAAATTTCACTGTCCCCAGATGATACAATTTCTTCTCAACAACATGTGTATTTTATCTCAGTATCACAAGTAACTAGCGCTTAGGAACAAAATGTCCTGAAGAAAGACTTGTTAAATAAATGAATGTATGGTTAGTATAGTGAATGTGCTATAGGAAACCAGAGAAGAATATAGTTTCCCTGTCCAGAGAAACCAGGTCTTGCAGATAAGATCTTATAGAGAAAACAGTGAAGATATTGTTAGTGTATTGAAAGTCTGTAATAATGGTATAAATCAAGTAATGGCTTGTGTATTTCTAAATAGAAATTATGTAATCATGTAGGTGAAAAACACTTGAAAATTCAAAAGAAACATAGCTTTCAAATATAGCTGCTGTCACACAAGTCAACTATTATAAATTTGGTAATTTATTTCCAGGCATTTTTCCCTTTGGATGCATTTTAATTGAGCTTTTATAACTTTGCAGATAACAGAATTGGGAGTTCATGTACACTCGTGGCTGATTCATGTGTATAGCAAAACGAATACAGTATTGTAAGCAAAACAAAATAAAAGTAAAAAATCAATTAAAAAAAAAGTTCAATACTACTATTTCTACTTGGCATTTCAATATAAAATCTGATCACATTATTATTCCTCAAACATAATTTTTGAAATGATAATGCATTGATTAACTAGACCTTAATTTAATTAATCATCCACTAAATTTGGACATTTAACTGTTTACAAATTTTTTACTATTAGAACTAGCAATCTTACAAATTGGATATAGAATTGGGAGGACAGCATTACAAAATATAATAAAATTTTAAAAATAATCCCATTCCTAGACATTTTTCTTAATCCATAATTCAAAGGAAATATACACTGTCCATTAAGATAAGTGCATCCCCATGATTTGTAATAAACCAATGTCCTAAACTATATTCATTGTTTTATTGAGTATTTGGCTACATTTTCATTGAAGAGTTTAGTACCCTGTTCATGTTTTGCCGTTTTGTTGTGACAAAGGCTAAGTTCCTATGTCTTAAAGCAGTCCTGAGAAAGAGTTAATGATAAATTAAAAGGGAAGATGGAGAAATATTGCAATCCAAGGCAATAGTTTCAGGGCATACTAAAGATTCAGTGAAAGTTGGAAAAGAAAGTTATATTTATCAGAATGACAAAATAGTATATATTTAAAGTATTATAAAATTTAAAAAGTTACTTGAAATTCATTTTAGTAATCTCAACATTTCACTTATGCACATCTTTTCTTCAGCAAAATATCAATCTCTTCTGGTAATTTCTACAGTTTTACAAATTTTTTTGCTTGAATTTTAATTTTTTAAGACAATTAGCTAACTATATATAGAAAGACTCACCTACAAATCCTTAATTCTAATTGTGCCTCACAATCCATTTTGATTTAATTTTGTAGCATTTGCAAGTAGTATTTACATATTTGTAATCATATTATAGACTTCCCTGGTGGCTCAGACGGTAAAAGCATCTGCTTACAATGCGGGAGACTTGGGTTCAATCCCTGGGTTGGGAAGATCCACTGGAGAAGGAAATGCAACCCACTCCAGTATTCTTGCCTGGAAAATCCCATGGACAGAGGAGCCTGGCAGGCTACAGTCCACGGGGTCGCAAAGAGTCGGACACAACTGAGTGACTTCACTTCACTTCAATCCAATCATATTATATATTACATTTTATAATTTACATTTTGGGGTTTCCCTGGTGATTCAGTGGTAAAAATCCACCTGCCAATGTAGGAGGCATGAGTTCAATCCCTGAAATGGAAAGATCCCCTGGAGAAGGAATGGCAGTCCACTTCAGTAGTATTGCCTGGGAAATCCCACGGACAGAGGAGCCTGGTGGGCTTCAGTCCATGGGGTTGCAAAAGAGTCAGACATAACTTAGTGACTAAACAACAGCAATTTACGTTTTTACTTAGCATTATTGATAATATATTTCTTGATTTCCCAAGCAGTATTCATAACTGAATTACTAGATATACTATATTTCAAACTGTTTAATATGGTATTCATGGAGCTTCATAACCTATTTCTAATCACTTTTCTAAATGTGTCTCGCTATGTATGCTCCTTGCTTTTAATAGTCATGCTAACATCACATTGAAATTTTCCACTATTTTTGGTTCTGATTTTCAAAGAAATACAATTTTCTGCTAATGACATTATTTCAGTTCTTAAGGTTTGGAATATTTGACACAAATAATAATATATGCCCCAAAATATCTTTGAATGTCTTATCTTAAAATTTTAAAATATCTTACTTTAGAATGAGAAAGCATTTAGTCTTTACAGTAGTGGGACTTAGTTCTTTGACAGATTGAATTGTGAAATATAATGAATCAATGGTTGAGAATCTACAGCTCATTAAAAAATGTGTTTTGAATAGTCTTCATTAAGTGCATCTAAATTACTCTAGTGACAGGAAAGCTTATTGCCACAAGTGTTAGCTCTATCATGAAAAATATATTTATAATCTTATCACTTAATCTCCCATGACTTTAATGGTACAAACAATCTCCTTTCTCTATCAAAACATTGAAATGTTTGAACACAGCCACATGCTCCTTTTCAAAATTGAAGCATCCATAGATCCTTTACTATTCCACCTATGGCATACTTTTCAGATCCCTCACAATTCTTGTCACCTTCTGAACATACTCTGGTCTAAGAAATGAGGCAAAGTCCCAAATAGGATTGTGCTCTGCCTTCTGACTCAAGCAGAGTTCATGGGGCCAACCCTGCAATCACTGTGCACAGTGCGAGGTTCAAAATGTGTGCTGACAGTAGTCATGGAGGCTGGGAACAAAAAAAGTTAGATCCCTAGCCTCCCAGTGGTCAGCTGTTTTAACTTACACTGACACTTAAATCTCTTGGACTCCCAGTTTTGTTCTGTTTTTTTTTTTTTTTTTAATGGAAATAATTGTCCCTGTAATGCAGCTTTGTTGTGAAATTAAAAGAAATGATACCTGCAAAGTATTCAAAAGGGTTTGATTATGCATCAGAGCTAAGGAACTATTTTTGATTAAGCAAATTTTTATAAGAATCATAATATTTCTTTCAACATGTCAGGAGATTTTCACAGATCCAAAAGAAGTCAGAAGTACAGTATATGATGCCTTCTCTTTGGAGCTCTATCAGTCACAGTCATATGCATAATATGAAGTTGATTCTCCCCCTTCCCTTCCATTCCCCTGGCTACCTAGGGATCTTTCTAGAGCTCTTAATTTTGGCATTACATTCATGCTTGCTCACCTGAGTCAGAGATTCTGATTCTCCCCAGTCCTTTCCCTCATTGCATGCATTGTTTTGATGATGACTAGGGGGCAAAAGTCTATAATACAATTTGAACATCGGGTGATTTCTTCCTGATTTCCTTTTCATAGTTTCAGTTATGCAAGCTCAGCAGTGGCTTCAGCTGTGCAGTCCACACTGCACTCTGAGGACTCCTGGGCAGCCTGTTTGGGTGCACAGACTGACTATTCTGCAGTTTAAATCTTTCTAATGTCGTAGCTTCTGCAGGAGTCAAGAGATGACGCTGGAGAAGGTTTATCTTTAATTTACCATTTAACAAACAAAAATTATTTAAACAAAAGCCATGACTATTGTACTCACCTTTCAGAATCAGAATTGCTGTTACTGAATTCTGAAGAGAACTTTATAAAGTAAATGTTTTCTATTTACTTTTATA
Source organism: Aepyceros melampus (assembly GCA_006408695.1). NCBI lineage: Eukaryota > Metazoa > Chordata > Mammalia > Artiodactyla > Bovidae > Aepyceros > Aepyceros melampus. Next base: position 9,089 of record SJXQ01004815.1, on the reverse strand, counting down.
GTAGTTGTGCACCGAATATCTGACAGTGAAAACCATTGACAGCTCCCCTTGTTTAAGGAGCATAGTTATGTTTCCTTGTTATGAAGATGCTATGAGGATGAGGCCGGGTGTCTGTGTGTGTGTGTGTTGAGAGGAAAAGATGGGCTCTCATAGAATATGAAAAATCCCCTAGGACTGTTATTGTTTGCCCCTTTGAGGAAAAGGTTCTTTGATTTGTTCTCCAGAAATGACTTGTCATTAAGGTGACATAAATAGAAGCTCCAGGTGTAGTAAAAGGATCTGAGGACCCGGATGGAAGCCTTGTGCAGAGACTTGGACCAAAAAACCCCTGCTGAATAGAAAGCTGTTGGGAGATAGAACAAGAGTCAGTACCATCAAGGCTCTAATTTTATCTCTGTAGACTGTTGAGTTGAGGGTATGAGGTGGTGAGGAAAGAGCCAAGGAGTACTATGAATAAGTAAGCAGAAACAAAGCACAGTCTATTGTTACTCAAAGTGTAGTCCTCGGGCTGGTTGGCAAACTGTTTATTATCAGTCCAGGACCCAATAAGGACAGGAGTTGAAGGGCATTTTTTATACCAATTTGAGAAAGTAAATTTAAGTGTATTGACTCCGGTGGTAGTGTTGCTCAGTAACTAAGGCATGTCTGACCCTTTGTGATCCTATATACTGCAGCACGCCAGGCTTCCCTGTCTTTCACTGTCTCCCAGAGTCTGGTCAAATTCATGTCCACTGAGTCCATGATGCTATGTCACCCTCTCCTCCTTTTGCCTTCAATCTTTCCCAGCATCAAGGTCTTTTCCAATGAATCAACTCTTCACATCAGTTGGCCAAAGTATTGAAACTTCAGCTTCAGCATCAGTCCTTCCAGTGAACATTCAGGATTGATTTCCTTTAGGACTGACTGGTTTGATTCCTTGCAGTCCAAGGGACTCTCAAGAGTTTTCTCCAGCACCACAATTCAAAAGCACCAATTCTTTGGCCTTCAGCCTTCTTTATGGCCAAGCTCTCACATCCATACATGACTACTGGAAAAACCATAGCTTTGACCAGACAGACCTTTGTTGGCAAAGTAATGTCCCTGTTTCTTAATATGCTGTCTAGGTTGGTCATAGCTTTTCTTCCAAGGAGCTAGCATCTTTTAATTTTATGTCTGCAGTCACCATCTGCAGTGATTTTGGAGCCCAAGAAAATAAAGTCTCTCATTTTTTTCCATTGTTTCCCCATCTATTTGCCACGAAACGACAAGACCAGATGCAATGATCTTAATTTTCTGAATGTTGAGTTTTAAGGCAGGTTTTTCACTCTCCTTTTTGACTTTCATTAAGAGGCTCTTTAGTTCTTCACTTTCTGCTATAAGGGTGGTGTCATCTGCATATCTGAGGTTACTGATATTTCTTGCAGCAGTCTTGATTCCAGGTTGTGCTTCATCCAGACTGTCATTTCACATGACATACTCTGCATATAAGTTAAATAAGCAGGGTGACAATACACAGCTTTGACATACTCTTTTCCTGATTTGGAACCAGTCTGTTGTTCCATGTCCAGTTCTAACCATTGTTTCCTGAACTGTATACAGATTTCCCAGGAGGCAGATAGAGTGGTCTGGTATTCTCATCTCTTGAAGAATTTCCCACAGTTTGTTGTCATCCACACAGTCAAAAGCTTTGACATAGTCAATAAAGCAGAAGTAGATGTTTTTCTGGAATTCTCTTGCTTTTTTGATGATCCAATGGATGTTGGAAATTTGATCTCTGGTTCCTCTGCCTTTTCTAAATCCAGCTTGAACATCTGGAAGTTCACTGTTCACGTACTGTTGAAGCCTGGCTTGGAGAATTTTGAGTATTACTTTGCTACTGTGTGAGATGAGTGCAACTGTGCAGTAGTTTGAACATTCTTTGGCATTGCCTTTCTTTGGGATTGGAATGAAATCTGACTTTTCCACTTCTGTGGCCACTGCTGAGTTTTCCAAATTTTCTGGCATATTGAGTGAAGCACTTTCACAGAATCATCTTCTAGGATTTGAAATAACAACTGGAATTCCATCTACTCTACTAGCTTTGTTCATAGTGATGCTTTCTAAGGCCCACTTGACTTCACATTCCAGGATGTTTGGCTCTAGGTAAGTGATCACACCATCGTGATTATCTGGGTCGTGAAGATCTTTTTTGTATTGTTCTTCTGTGTATTCTTGCTACCTCTTAATATCATCTGTTTCTGTTAGGTACATACCATTTCTGTCCTTTATTGAGCCCATCTTTGCATGACATGTTCCCTTGGTATCTCTAACTTTCTTGAAGAGATCTCTAGTCTTTCCCATTCTATTGTTTTCCTCTATTCCTTTGCATTGATCACTGAGGAAGGCTTTCTTATCTCTCCTTGGTATTCTTTGGAACTCTGCATTCAGATAGATATATCTTTCCTTTTCTCCTTTGCCTTTTACATCTCTTCTTTCCTCAGCTATTTGTAAGGCCCTCTTAGACCACCATTTTGCCTTTTTGCATTGCTTTTCCTTGGGGATGGTCTTGATCACTGCCTCCTGTACAATGTCATGAACCTCCATCCATAATTCTTCAGGCACTCTGTCTATCAGATCTAATCCCTTGCATCTATTTGTCACTTTCACTGTAAAATCGTAAGGGATTTGTATTAGGTCATACCTGGATGATCTAGTGGTTTTCCCTCCTTTCTTCAATTTAAGTCTGAATTTGGCAATAAGGAGTTCATGATCTGAGCCATAGTCAGTTTCTGGTTTTGTTTTTGCTGACTGTATGGAGGTTCTCCATCTTTGGCTGCAAAGAATATAATCAATCTGATTTCGGTATTGACCATCTGGTGATGTCCATGTGTAGAGTCTTCTCTTGTGTTGTTGGGAGAGGGTGTTTGCTATGATCAGTGGGTTCTCTTGGCAAAACCCTGTTAGCCTTTTCCCTGGTTCATTTTGTACTCCAAGGCCGATTTGCCTGTTACTCCAGGTATCTCTTGACTTCCTACTTTTGCATTCCAGACCCCTATGATGAAAAAGACATCTTTTTAGGTGTTAGTTTAGAAGGTCCTGTAGGTTTATAGAACTGTTCAACTTCAGCATCTTCAGCATTACTGGTTGGGATATAGACTTGGATTACTTTGATACTGAATGGTTTGCCTTGGAAACAAACAGAGATCATTCTGTTGTTTTTGAGATTGTACCCAAGTACTGCATTTAGGACTCTTTGTTGACTATGAGGGGTACTACATTTCTTCTAAGGGATTCTTCCCTATAGTAGTAGATATAATGGTCATCTGAGTTAAATTCGCCCATTCCAATCCATGTTAGTTCACTGATTCCTAAAATGTCGATGTTTTCTCTTGCCATCTCCTCTGGAACCACTTCTGATTTACCTTGGTTCATGGATCTAACTTTCCAAGTGCCTATGCAATATTGCTCTTTACAGCATTGGACTTTACTTCCATTACCAGTTACATCCACAACTGGGAGTTGTTTTTGCTTTGGCTCCATCTCTTCATTCTTTCTGGAGTTATTTCTCCACTCTTCTCCAGTAGCATATTTAGCACCTACTGACCTGGGGAGTTCATCTTTCAGTGTCCTATCTTTTTACCTTTTTATTCTGTTCATGGGGTTCTCAAGGCAAGAATACTAAAGTGGTTTTCCATTCCCTTCTCCAGTGGACCACGTTTTGTCAGAACTCTCCACCATGACCTGTCCATCTTGGGTTGCCCTACATGGCATGGCTCATAGTTTTGTTGACTTAGACAAGGCTGTGGTCCATGTGATCAGTTTGATTAGTGATTTTCATTCCGTCTCCCCTTTGAGAGATAAAGATAAGAGGTTTATGGAAGCTTCCTTATTGGAGAGACTGACTATGGGGGAAATTGGATCCTGTTCTGATGGGCAGGGCCATGCTCAGTGAACATTTAATCCAATTTTCTGTTGATGGACGGGGCTGTGTTCCCTCCCTGTTGTTTGACTTGAGACCAAATATGGTGGAGGTAATGAAGGTAATGGTGACCTCCTTCAAAAGGTCCCATGCCTTCACTGCCATACTCAATGCCCTTGACCCTGCAGCAGGCCACTACAGACTCACACCTCCTGGACATTCACAAGCAAGTCTCGGTCAGTCTCTTGTGGGGTCACTGCTCCTTTCTTCTGGGTCTTGGTGTGCACAGTTTTGTTTGTGCCCTCCAAGAGTCTGTTTCCCCAGTCCTGTGTAAGTTCTGGGGGCTTTATGGTGAGGTTAATGGCAACCTCCTCCAAGAGGGCTTATGCCACACCCAGGTGCACCCAGAGCCCCCTGTCCCTGTGGCTGACCCATACCTCCACCTGCTGCTACCTGCTAAGTCACTTCAGTTGTGTCAACTCTGTGCAGCCCCAGAGATGGCAGCCCACCAAGCTTCCCCGTCCCTGGGATTCTCCAGGCAAGAACACTGGAGTGGGTTGCCTTTTCTTTCTCCAGCGCATGAAAGTGAAGGTGAAAGTGAATTTGCTCATTTGTGTCTGACTCCCAGCGACTGCATGGCCTGCAGCCTACCAGGCTCCTCCATTCATAGGATTCTCCAGGCAAGAGCACTGGAGTAGGGTGCCATTGCCTTCTCCCATACCTCCACAGGAGACACTAAAACACTCAAAGGCAGGTCTGACTCAGTCTCTGTGGGGTCTCCTGGTGCACACAATGTTTTCCTTGAGTCCTCCAAGCATCTCTGGTGGGAATGGGGTTTGATTCTAAACGAATTTTGCCCCTCCTACTATCTTGCTCGGGCGTCTCCTTTGACCTTGGACATGGAGTATTTTGTTTTGGTGGGATCCAACATTCTCCTGTCCAAGGTTGTTCAGCAGTGAGTTGTAATTCTGGAATTCTCATAGGAGAAGATAAGCGCATGTCCTTCTACTCCACCATCCTGATTTGATCATGAAAAATTGTTCATAGTTTGATCACAAAAAATTGTTCATAATATCTGTTTTAACTATTTAAATCAACCCTGAATGTTCACTGCAGAATGTGAGTTATGACTCTTTGCTTGTCTTTTTTGGATAGTGCATATTTTTGCCTTTTTCTTGATTAATATTCCTGTGGGTTGTTCAACTTTATTAATATTTTGAAGAGTGAAATACAGATTTATTCTCTCTATGGGACATGTATTGTTTCTTTGATTTATAGTCTTTCATTTTTTTAAATACTTTTTCTTATTTATTTGTTGTTCCTTTTGAAGCTTCCTGTGATGGAAGCTTTCCTTTATTTTTAGCCTTTCCTTGAGGTTGTTTTCCAACCTTTTATCTTAAATAAGGACCTCAATCCTCCCCGCCCCCCCAAACTTTTTTTGCTAGTAATTTTGAATGATGTCATGGAAACTGTGAAGGCTAGGTTATAGAGAGTCTGAATTGCATTATGGTCCTCTCAAACATAGCTATTGCATGAATATATCATCATTTTTTTTAACCTGTCCTTTTAATGATGGACATTTAAGAAATTTCTAGATTTTGACAATTAAGAATAAAGCTTCTAAAAGATCTTCATACAGGTCTTTGTGTATTTTCATTTCTTTTGAATAAATATCCAGAATTGAAATCTCTGGGCAGTATGGTTGATGTATGTTTATAAGAATTGAATTTTTTTAAAAATGGTAATAACATTTTGCTTTTCTTCAGCATTGCATTTCAGTTCTCTTTGCTCTGCATCTTTTCCAGCACTTGCTATTGTCAGTACTTAAAATAAAAAAAGTCATTCTACGTATTAAGGAATAATTACACTAGGAAAGGAACAATAAGAAAAGCAAATAGAACAAAAACAAAAAATCAAAAGAAAACAAAATTTTTTAATAGAAAAATCCACAGCACTGCAGAAGGCCAACATAGAGGTAGAAGTACGTAAGGAAAATAAAAAATTTGATTAAAAAAAGAGAGAGAGAAAGAAAGTTTCAACGTGGTAGTTCTTCTTAAGTGTAAAGTCTGTCCCCCATGGGTGGGGTTGGCTAGTGCCCTGTGAAGGTTTCCTGGTTGGGAGGACTTGTGCCTGTGTTCTGGTCAATGAGCTGGATCTCATCTCTCCAGTGGGCAGTGTCATGTCCAGTAGTAGCTTTAGAGTGTCTGTGTGTTTCATATAGCTTTGGGCAGCCTGTCTGCTAGTGTGCATTGAGTTTCTGTTTTGTTGAAGAACCAGCGTGGGGTGTCTGGGCACTCGTGCTTGCTGACACAACTGGTAGGAATGTAAATTGATGCAGCCTCTATGGAAGACTGTATGGAGATTTCTTTAAAAACTAGAATAAAACTATATGACCCAGCAATATCACTTCTAGGCATATTCCCTGAGGAACCCAAAATTGAAAAAGACACATGTACCCCACTGTTCATTGTGGCACTATTTACAATAGGTAGGAATAGAAGCAACCCAGATGTTCATTGACAGATGAATGGATAAAGAAGTTGTGGTACATATATACAACTGGCTATCTATTTTACATATGGTAATGTATACACTTCCATGCTACTTTCTCCATTCATCTCACCCTCTCCTGCCTGTGTCCATAAGTCTGTTTTCTATATCTGCATCTCCATTGCAAACCTGCAAATAGATTCATCAGTACCATCTTTCTAGATTCCATATATATGTGTTAATATTGGATATTTGCTTTTTTCTTTCCGACTTACTTCACTCTGTATAATAGGCTGTAAACTCATTTGAGTCAGTTCTAACGAGGTGGATGAACCTACAGCCTATTATTCAAAGTGAAGTAAGTTGGAAAGAAAAAAAACAAATATTGTTTATTAACACATATATATGGAATCTAGAAAGATGATACTGATGAACCTATTTGTATGGCTGCAGTGGAGACACAGACATAGAAAACAGGCTTATGAACACAGGCAGGAGAGGGTGAGATCAATGGAGAAAGTAGCATGGGAGCATATACACTACCATATGTAAAATAGATAGCCAATGAATATTTGCTGTATGACTCATGGAATTCAAACCAAGACTCTGTAACAACCTAGAGGGGTGGTAAATGGTGGGAGGTGGGAGGGAGGTTCAAGAGGGAGAGGACATATATATCCTATAGCTAATTCATGTTAATATATAGCAGAAACCAAAGCAACATTATAATTATCCTTCAATTAAAAAATTAATTTTAAACATCATTCTAATGTGTGTGTAGCATTGACTCTTCTAATTCACTTTTCCCCAGTGACTTATTTTGCTCACCATCATTTTCAAGTGCTTACTTGCCATTCATATTTCTTTGATGAAATATCTCTTCAGATCTTTTATCTATTTTAAAAAATTGGATTGCTTGGTCTCTTATTGAGTTATGAGAATTCCATATGTTTTAGATGTATGTATGTGGGCACACTCAGTCATGTCTAACTCTTTGCAACCCCATGGACTATAGCCTGCCAGACTGCTCTGTCCATGAAATTTTCCAGGCAAGAATACTGGAGTGGGTTACCATTTACTTCTCCAATATTTGAGATACAAATCCTTCAGTGTTTTGTAAAGATTTTGTTATAATCTCTGCTTTGTCATTTCATTTTTTTTAACAATGTCATTTGATATTAAGGCTTTAACTTTTATGAAATCCAGTTTACTATTATTATTGTGGTTCGTGCAGTTATTGTCATATTTAACAAAATTTTACCCTCCCCTGGTTCGATTCCTGAGTCAGGAAGATCCACTGGAGAAGGAATAGGCTACCCACTCCAGTATTGTGCTTCCCTTGTGGCTCAGCTGGTAAAGAATCCGCATGTGATGTGGGAGACCTGGGTTCAATCCCTGGGTTGGGACGATCCCCTGGAGAAGGGAAAGGCTACCCACTCCAGTATTCTGGCCTAGAGAATAGGGCTGTATAGTCCATGGGGTCACAGAGTCAAACACAACTGAGCAACTTTCAGTTTCACGTCAATAAAATTTTTTTGTCTTTTTTTTTTTTTGAAATTTTATAATGTTGGTTTACATTTCATTCTAAGAGCTCATTAAAATTTTGTTTTATGTGTGAAATAAGTATTGAGGTCTTGTGGGTATTTGCATATTTAATGAATGTTCCCTTATTCTCGCACACTTTGTTGAAAAGTTTATACTTTCTCTATTAACCTCCATTTAAGAAGCCAATTAACCAGGTAAAATATATGAATCTATTTCAGGAACTCTATTCTATTCCATTTATATATATGCTTATCCTTGTGGTAATACTGCATGTCTTGATTACTGTAGCTTTATTATAAGGCTTGAAATTAGGTAATGTGAAAAGTGCAAATCTGTTTTCCTTTTCTAAATTTTCTTGAACTTCTCCAGCTCCAGTTTTTCCTTATGAATTTTATAATGCTTGAGAATTTCTAAAAAGCAAAACTAAACTTTTTATTGCTATTGGATTCAACCTATAATAACTTTAGGGGAGAACTGACATCTTAACATTTGGCATTATTATAAATGGTGCTAATTTTTAAATTTTATTTTTTATTTTCAGCTGCTTGTTGTCTATGATGGAGTTGATTTTCATATATTGACCTTGTATGCTGTGGCTCTGTTAAGCTAAATTAATTTAGTCACTTTTAAAAAATTGCTTTTTTTTTTTGATATTTCTACAATCACTTGCAAATGAAAGCTGGTGGGTTTTCTGCTCCTGAAAAATTTTAGGTCTTCAGTTCATTTTTTCTTTTTTATTGTTTTAGCTGGTATCTAAAATACAATGTTTAAAATGGAGGCATGAGGAATGTGAGTGCATGTCCTAATCTTATTCCTGATCTTTGGAGCAAAGCATTCAATTTACGTTGCACTTAATAGGTAAAGATTGTATACTGAAAACTATAAAATGCTAATGAAAGAAATAAAAAAAGTTCTCAGTGAATAGAGAGAAATATAATACTTATGAAATAGATAACTCAAATTTGATGACTCAACATGACAAAGATGTCATTTCTTCCCAAATTATCCATAGGTTTAATGCAATCGCTATAAAAATTCCAGCATGATTCTTTATAGTGAGACAATCTGATCTTAAAATTTAAATGAAGAGCAAAAGAACAGTTCAGTTCAGTTCAGTCGCTCAGTCGTGTCCGACTCCTTGCGACCCCATGAATCACAGCATGCCAGGCCTCCCTGT
>SJXQ01004814.1:291384-406547 GCA_006408695.1 Aepyceros melampus | reverse complement strand
TTCATTGGAAAGACTGATGCTAAAGCTGAAACTCCAGTACTTTGGCCACCTCATGCAAAAAGTTGACTCATTGGAAAAGCCCCTGATGCTGGGAGGGGTTGGGGGCTGGAGGAGAAGGGGATGACAGGATGAGATGGCTGGATGGCATCACTGACCCGATGGACATGAGTTTGGGTAAACTATGGGAGTTGGTGGTGGACAGGGAGGCCTGGCATGCTGCGATTCATGGGGTCGCAAAGGGTCATCCACAACTGAGCAACTGAACTGAACTGAACTGAATCTGTGGCTTGGGACTGAGCATATGAAGGTTTGGTGTTTGATTCTATAATTCTCAGCATTCATCAGCATTAGTTCCCTACAGCTACTGTAACAAATTACTCAGCTTGGTAGCTTAGTACAGAAATCTTTTCTCTCAGTTCTGGAAGCCATAATCTCAAACCAAGGTATAGGTAGAGCCATCCTCCTTGCAGAGATTTTTGGGAATGAATCCTTCCTTGCCTCTTCCATCTTTTGTTGGCTCAGGTATCTCCTGGCTTGTAATTGAGCTGCATTGCTCCACTCTCTTGTCTACAGCTTCCTTCACTTGACCTATTTCTCTGTCTCTTTGCATCCTTTTCTGTGTCTTATGACGATAGTCTCATTGAACTTAGGGCTCACCCTAATTCAGTATGGTTTCATCTGAATTCTTACCATAAGTAGATTTCCAAATAAAGCCACATTCTAGGGGTCTAGGTAGATATAAAATTTGGGGTGGAGGACATAATCCCACCTCCGACAACATCTAAATTTGCATAGGAAATATTTTGGTTTGGCTTCCTTGGCTTGTGGTCACAACACTCCAATCTCTGCCTGTGTTTTTATATCACCTCCTCTTCTGTCTTTCTCTTCTCTGCTGTGTGTTTTTGTCCCCCAAATGCCCTTTTGTCTTTCTTATAAGGATAAATGTGATTGTATTTCGGGCTCAAGAAGATAATTCTGGATAGGCATGTTCCCTCAAGAACCTTAACTTAATCACCTCTTTTTTACCTCTTAATTACTGCCATATGAGGTACTGTTCTGAAGTTCTGGGGACTGGGATATATATATATATATATATATGCCCCCGTACATATATGGGGGCACACCATTCAGCTCACTGTACAGTCTGAAGAAGACACTCCTGTTAGAAGCAGCTAATGAGGAGCATGTATAAACACAGGTGAAGATTCAGATTCAGAGGAGTCAACTTTGGAAACAGATTGAAGATGTTGCCGAATTGCTCAGGAAACTGCCAGACAGTGTTTGTTACCTACCACACCAGGCTGTGACAACCTTGGGTTCAAAAAATGTTGCTGTTTTGAATTTTCACTGCCAGGGTCAAGGTTCACTGAAAGAATGCTAAAACCAAGAACAGGCTTCCTTACCTTTGTTTGACTACCAGACTTCAAGGTGCCCCAGCCTGCCCGACCACATTCCTGACCTACTCTGGATGACTGGAGCACTATTTAGATGAATGGCCATGGCATTTTTATATTATTTTATTTTAATTCCAAAAGTAACCCACAGATTTCATGTTAAAACTTGAAACAATTTGGACATATTTAAGTAAAAGGTGAAAAATCTTAATTCCCTCTTTTTAAATTACTTTTCTTATCCCCGTTACCACTACGTTAATCTCATTATCATCAGTTTAAAGTTTGTCTTTTCACACCTTTTCATGTGGATTGGATCCCTGGGTTGGGAAGATCCCCTGGTGTAGGAAACGGCAACTTGCTCCAGTGTTCTTGCCTGGGAAATCCCATGGACAGAGGAGCCTGGCAGAATACAGTCTGTGGGGTCTCAGAGTCAGACACAACCGAGCAGCTGAGCACAGCACACATGTATAGGTAAATGCATATAACCAAAATAAACTCTGTAACTTTAAATAAATTCTGTAACTTTTTTTCAGCTATAATGTCTTTAACCTTTATAAATAGTAGAGTCTGATTTTCCAGAAAATGATATTGTTTTGAAAATTAAGTTACTACTTCTAATATTACCCACCTACTGTAAAAATCCAGATAAGAATGAGAGTGGAGACTATTAGCTATAATACAGCTATGAAAAATGGCCAAATAATGGAGATCTAGATGCTTACTGTGATCCAAATACTCAATGCACAGTGTTTTTTAACTTGAAAACTAAATTGCTACCTCTAATATCAACTGTCTATTGTTAACAAGCCAGGTGAGAAATGATAGTGGATCAGGTTAGCAATAGAGTTATGAGAACTGGCCAAATATCGGTGATCCAGATGCTTACTGAAACCCAAGCACTCAGTCCCTAATAGTCTTTGAAACACTTTTATAAATTGGCAGTTGAATTGAGTTGATTTTTTGGTTTCTATTTATTCCTTAGGAAACCAAGTACATTTTCTTTGCTTTGACAGGAAGCCTTCACCTACTTTTCTTCCAGTTTAAAATGATCTATGATAACTACTAAGATAAACTCTACACTTTCATTAAATAGCTCCAGCTCTCTTATCACACACATATGATTTAAGAATGAAATGTTCATCAATAGCAATTTCAAGTTGTTTCTTTGTCATGAAAATATTGATTCACTATTACTGTCTTTCAGCATCATTTCCACTGTTATTTTGTTAACATCATAAGCCCTTAGTAAGGTCTGAGATCTCCATGGCACTGTGCTGGGAGGTACAAAGAGATGTGAAGTAGTCACCCTTTTCTTAAGGAAGTGGATATCTGGATGGGGAAATGGAATAGACAGTAGCCTGAGTATCACAAGTTGGTGAGTTATTTCATTCATCCAGTATTTTTGAATATTGTATGTTAAATAATTATATATCAGGCACTGTTCTAGACTCTCAGATAAAACACTCAATCAAAGATGTTTGCCCTTGTGGAGTTTATATTCTAGAAGGAGTGCAAGGTAATCCATAAGAAAAATATAAAGTTATTAGAAGATTATCAACATTATGGAGAAAAATAAAAGAAGGTAATAAAGTTGCAGGTTGTTGATGTTGTTTAGTCACTAAATTGTGTCCGACTCTTTGTGATCCCAAGGACTATATAGGCCACTGGGCTTTCTGTCCATGGGATTTCCCAGGCAAGAATACTGGAGTGGGTTACCATTTCCTTCTCAGAAGATCTTCCCAAGCCAGGGATTAAACTCGAGTCTCCTGCATCGGCAGACAGAATCTTTAATGCTGAGCCACCGGGGAACACCTAAGATGCTGAAAGTTATGTATGTGTAACTTTAAATTGGAAAGGCGGGATGGGTCTCGCTGAAAATGTATTAGAGCAAACTTGAAGGAAGAATGGGAGTAAGCCATGCCAGTGTCTGGGGTAAGAATGTTGCATGCAGACAAGGCAACACAAAATTCCTGAGGCAGGGCCATATCTGATGGTTTCAAGCAACAGGAAGGTGGTCAGTATGACAGAGCAGAAAAGAATAAGTGTGGTCCAAGGGGGTCAGTACCTCGATTTTGACTTTGTTAGACATAGGGAGATATTGGAGGTTTCAAATCAATGAGTTATGGACTGGGTTGAGAACTGACTCAAGTATAAGCTATATGAAGTTCAGTGGTCAGTTAGGACACTGGCAATAATTCATGTGAGGGGTGATAGTGGCTTGGACTAGGGTTGGTAGCAGTAGAAAAGTCATCAGGAGATATACTTTGAAGGTAGAGGCAGCAAGATTTTCTCATGAATTGGTAAATTGCCAGACAAATAAGAGGATTACTTCACTGGTGTAAGGAACTGGAATAATGGAGTTGCTGTCGACTGTGTGACATCAAGGTTAGGCATTTAGTTTGACACGTGGTAAGTTTAAGATGTCTGTTACACAGACAAGCGGAGATGTTCATAGGCAACTGGATACAGAAGCTAGAGTTCAGTAAAAGGTTTAGCTGAAGATGAAACTCTTATAGTCTTCAGTATAGTTTTCCCAGTGGTGACACTGAGGGACAGCAAGAAGAGATGGAAGATCGAGGTAGAGAACTGGTCGGAGGACTGTGCCCTGGGACACTCCTATGTAAGTCTGATAAGAGCAGAAAACTGAAAAAGAATCAGCAGTGGTCAGGAGGTAGAAGCAAATCGCAGGGAGTCTGAAAAGTTGTTTCAAGGAAGAGTGATCAGTTTTGTTGTATTTTGTTGATAGAATAAAAAAGAGAAGAGAAACAAATACATGTAACTATGAAAGCTCTTTATAGGAAAGCAGAAGGGGCAGAAATATGGGAAAGGAGCTAGAGGCAGGGCAGGGGAGCCAAGGACTTTTTAAAAAATAATTTATGTATTAATTGTCTGGGCTGCAAGTCAGGCAGGATCTTAGTTCCCCAAACGAAGGAACCAGGGATCAAACCTGTGCCCCGTGAAGTGGAACACAGAATTTTAAGCACTGAGTGACTTGCGAAGACTCAAGCCAAGGACTTATTTTTGAAAAGAGGAGAATTAGCACTGCAGATGAGACCTTATGTTTAGTCTACCCTGTTCTTAAAAATTTTTGAATTTGAATGTGTAGGAGAGGAGAGGAAAACTTTTCTTCTCTACCCATCCTACATTTATTGACTGGGGCCCTGTAAATTAGACTGACAAACAGCTAATAACAGAAAAACAGAAGTTTATTAAGATGTGATCTCATATACACATAGGAGTACTCAGTAATGAGGAACTCAAACGTGAAAGTGAAAGTGAAGTCGCTCAGTCGTGTCCAACTCTCTCCAACCCTGTGGACTGTAGCCCACCAGGCTCCTCTGTCCATGGGATTCTCCAGGGAAGAATACTGGAGTGGATTGCCATTTCTTTCTCCAGGGGATCTTCCTGACCCAGGGATCGAACCCAGCTCTCCTGCATTGCAGGCAGACACTTTAATCTCTGAGCCACCAGGGAAGCCTGAAGAAGTGGTTAAAATTTGGGATTATCTTAAAGACAGAACAATAGTTTTTAGAAAAGTGACAGAATGAAAGAAAAGCGTTATGTTTCTATGGTGGAAAATTGTGGGAAGGTAAATATATGAAGGAACTCATGAAAAACAAGAGCAAGGTGTAAAATTCGTGATGTAAATTCGTCTAGTGTTGTCCCTGGTCTGCTACAGGCCTAGAGTTATCTCTGATGAGTAACTTCTGTCTTCTACAAGAGCAGGGAGGGGAAACATTTTTACAAATTTATGTCCTGTGTTGGGGCTTCCCAGGTGGCCGAGTGGTAAAGAATCCACCTGCCAGTTTGATCCCTGGGTCTGGAAGATTCCCTGGAGGAGAGGGTATGGCAACCCACTCCAGTATTCTTGCCTGGAGAATCCCATGCACAGAGGAGCCTGACAGGCTACAGTCCATAGGATCACAAAGAGTCAAACAGGATTGAGCACATGTGCAAGTATGCATACCATCCTGCTTTTAGGCAAATATCCACTTCTTCTCAACTGCTTTTAGCTCAAAATAATCCTTAAGCCAAAATGGTGTGTTTTGGGGTGGCATATTCCACCACCCTTCAAATGCCTTTGAAAGGGCATGCTCTTTTCAGTTCTCCACACTTATCACTTACTATCACTGTCTAACCCCTATAGGTATTCAGCTTTGAAACTCCTGCAGAAAACTGTGTCATTGTGGATTTAATATTGCAGTTGCAGTATTTGTAAATAACCCTGAAAGACATGTAGGCATTCACACCTATAGTGAGTCAATTTTTGTTGATTTTTTTTAAAATGGTGTGTTTTGGGGTGGCATATTCCACCACCCTTCAAATGCCTTTGAAAGGGCATGCTCTTTTCAGTTCTCCACACTTATCACTTACTATCACTGTCTAACCCCTATAGGTATTCAGCTTTGAAACTCCTGCAGAAAACTGTGTCATTGTGGATTTAATATTGCAGTTGCAGTATTTGTAAATAACCCTGAAAGACATGTAGGCATTCACACCTATAGTGAGTCAATTTTTGTTGATTTTTTTTAAATATAAAATAATAATTTTTAAAATTCTTTTGAAAGATATAAAATGGAAATTGGTTTATGGTATATAATTTTTAAAATATGTAAAAGCAGAAAAGGGAAATAAGTATTAATCACAATCTACCATCAGAGATAATCTTTTTTACACTTGGGTATATATACTTATATGCAATTTTTTAAAAAATGAAACTGTATTTAAGAGAAATGTAGTCATAATATAAATAGTGTATAATTTACTTTTTACATTCAACAGAGCATAAATCTTTAGAAAGCATTGTGTATTCTTGAATCTTTTTAGTAGTGATCTACAGTATAAATCTTGGAGAAGAAAATGGCAACTCACTCCAATATTTTTGCCTGGGGAATCCCATGGACAAAGGAGCCTGGTAGGTTCCTAGTCCATTGGTGGCAAAAGTCGGACACGACTTAGTGACTAAACCACCACTGCCACCACAGTATCATTTTTATAAAGACATAGATTTCATCGCAGGGATGGATCAAAGTTTAATTGATCACTTGTTTAGATATTTAATTATCTATTTACTTATTTGGAATAAAAGAATGCAACAGTGAGCATTCTCGCAGCAAATCCCTGCATGCATTTATTCCTAAAAGAGGATCCTTACTGCCTCAAGACTGGCATGGAAGCGAACCACTTGTCTGGAGCGTGTGCTAGCCAACTGCCTCATGCAGGACTCCATAAAGATCTGTTATCTTATTAAAATAGGCTGTCTCATTCAGTCTTCACCAAATAAGGTATAATAAATACTGCAAAACTTTTCTTTTGAAAAATGAGTAAAGTTTGGGAAGTCACATATGTACTGAGGTGAAAACCTCAGATGTAGGAAAACATCGATGATCCAGACAAGAAGTATGCATTCCGTGTAACATTTCTGAGTCTTACTTTAGAGTTTGTAAATAAATAACACCATGTCTAACTGGGTCCTTTCATGCATCAAGTCTTTAGTGACAATTTATTTCAAGTATTGTTTTTTTTTTTCTGCCCAGAGTTGAGCTCATCCTTTTTGTTGTTTAAGCTATTCGCATCAGTATAAACTACTGCATATTTTGGCTTGGCTTTTTAGTGCAACTTCTCACACCCATTATCTGTTTAATTAGGTGAGTTGATTACTCTGCCATCTCAACTTTTTCAACGATGGCATAAATTTCCTTTTGACCATTCCAGAAGTCCTTTAATTGAAGCTAATACTTCTTCCGCACTAAATTCTATCAGACTTCTGAACTTTGTAGATCCCTTGTATAATTTTCATGTAGTCAGTGCCCATCTTTTCTTTATAAATTCCATTTGAAGCCCCTTGTTCAAAGATAGTAAAAAAAATGACATTAAAGATTCTAAAATATAAAGCTTTATCCTTTTTGCAACAGAATTCCTCTCAAGTTGTCATGACACTTATTTGCTACTTAATGTCATTCTAGGTAAAGAAAAATTAACATGTAAATTATTAGTGTGAACATTACTGGTCATTTTTATATTTGCAGTGTCAATTTTAAAGGCAAATATAAAAACCGTGAACTTTATGTGTAATCACTGAAATTGCATAATTTTTACTTTGTGGCTGATATGTGTAAATGTATTTTGTCCTTAGCACAACAGTAGAAAAGCCACATTGGAGAAGGCAATGGCACCCGACTCCAGTACTCTTGCCTGGAAAATCCCATGGACGGAGGAGCCTGGTGGGCTGCAGTCCATGGGGTTGCTAAGAGTTGGACATGACTGAGCAACTTCACTTTCACCTTTCACTTTCATGCATTGGAGAAGGAAATGGCAACCCACTCCAGTGTTTTTGCCTGGAGAATCCCAGGGACGAGGGAGCCTGATGGACTGCTGTCTATGGGGTCGCACAGAGTCCGACACGAGTGCCCAGAAGTGACTTAGCTGCAGCAAAGGCACATAATTAAAACTAACTCAGCTGATCTCTCTTCTCACTTTGTAATACATACATTCTCTCTACTTTGAGGTTACTGATGAGTAGGGAGGGGCTGAAAAGGAAAAGTAACTATCAGTTGCTTTATCTTTTCCTTTCCTGTTCTGCCATCAATTTCAGCCTAAATGGTTGGCTAATACAAGGAAGCAATGCAGCACAGAAAGATACCATGAACTTGCTTGGCCTTTTATGTTTCCTGGAATGCCACTGCCTTCTTCCACATTTAAAGCATTTCTGGTTGCACCAGAAAGCTTGGGCTGTCTGGGCTGTGAGCTTCCTCAGTGATGACTGAGCATGCTCACCTTGTAGCTGCTTTCAGCATCCTTGAACGCCTACACATTGTGAGTCCACTAGCCTTGTGTGTTGATGGCCATCACACACTTTGTACGTCAGTGAGGTGGCAAGGAGTAACTAATCCTCATAGGGTACCTATCTCCTCTGCTCACAGTGATGTTACATTGTTCTATCAGCCTTCACTTTCCAAACACAAGTCCAAAAAGTTGGTAGAAATTTCAAGACCATGATCACAGGCAGAAAACCAAGCCTGAGGTTATTCTGACCATTGGGCCCTATGTGAGTGCCAGATCACCTGCCTATAGACTTGATTTGGGTTCCAGTCTTTTCAAATGACTTCTTAATCTTGACAGTGCAAAAATATTAGGAAATCAGGTGCTCTTCACCCCTCATGATAAACTCTCTTGCCTGAAAACTACAGCTCTCATCAAAGCTGCAATTACCACGTCTCTGTTATTGATCGATGCCCATTTCCTGTATCTTCAGCCTCTACTGCCCGTCTGAATTGCAGAACCATATATCAAACTGTCCACCTGACATCTCTACCTGGATGTCTCAAAGGAACCTCAGACTTCAAGTGGCTAAAACAAAATGCATACATTTTCTTTTCACTGCTCCCCTTCCTTCCATCTTGCCCCTAGCACATCTAGATTTTATCCTCTTCCAGTGCCATAGGTCTCAATGAAAGAGACCACCATCCAATCTGTTACTCAAGTCAGAATTTAGGGGGTCATCCTTGTACTTCCTTCTTAAAGTCAGTGCAGATTCATCACAATTTCTGGTCAGCTTTATCTCCTGAATATCTTCCTCTTTCTTTACTTTTCTCTTTGCTGCCACCACCTGTTACTATGTGCATGCTAAGCTGCTTCACTTGTGTCCAACTCTTTGCTAGCCCATGGACTGTAGCCCACCAGGTTCCTTTGTCCATGGGATTCTCCAGACAAGAATACTGGAGTGGGTTGCATTTCCTTCTCCAGGGGGTCTTTCTCATCCGGGATTGAACCTGTGTCTGTTAAATCTCCTGCATCGGCAGGTGAGGTGTTTTTTGTTTTTTGTTTTTCAATCACTGCTGCCATGGAGGAAGCCCGACCTGTTATTACAATAGCCTCCTAATCGCACTTGGGGGATTCACTCTTGCGGCAGCTAGTTTGCTTTTCATGTTGCATCAAGAATACTTGTTTGTTTAAACACAAATCTGATTTTCCTACCTGCTTGAGACTCTTAATTTCATAGTATAAAAAGAAAAAAATGTAATGTGACATGCAAGGTCATTTGTAGACTGACCCCAATCACAGCTTTGTTACATTGCAGCTCCATCTTCCTTGTCATTCTGTATTTCATGAACACCACCCTTTTAAAGATTCTTAAATACTCCTTGTTTCCCAGCCCAACTTTGGGGGTTTTTAAACATGGTTCCCTCTGTCCTGGAATCCTTTTCCCTCCAACTTACTTATGTGTTTAAATCCTACTCTTCCTTTAAATTTCCACTCAATTTTGCATTTTCTAGTATAGAATTACATAACCCGCAATTGAGTCGTTCCTTCTGTTATATAATGCCATAGATGTCATATGTATGGTATTTTACATATGCACATTTATGTACAACAATTTATAATATATCTTTTGTAATGTATATTTTTTATTGGAGTATATTTGCTTTACAATGTTGCACAACAAAGTGAATTAGCTATGTGTATACATATATCCCCTACTTCTTGGCCCTCCTTCCCACAAGACATGAAAGCAACCTAAAATGTCCATCAACTGATGAATGGATAAAGAAGATGGTACAGATATACAATGAAATATTACTCAACTATAAAAAGGAATGAAACTGGGTCATCT
This sequence comes from Aepyceros melampus, assembly GCA_006408695.1. NCBI lineage: Eukaryota > Metazoa > Chordata > Mammalia > Artiodactyla > Bovidae > Aepyceros > Aepyceros melampus. The sequence continues at coordinate 396,539 of SJXQ01004814.1, read as the reverse complement.
GTAGAGATGTAGATAGACCTAGAGTCTGTTAAACAGAGTGAAATAAGTCAGAAAGAGAAAAACAAATGCCATATATTAATGCATGTGTGAGGAATCTAGAAAAATGTAATGTGTTTTTGATAAAAATCTGTCTCCTTCCTAGATCCAACCAGTCCATCCTAAAGGTGATCATTCCTGAGTGTTCTTGGAAGGACTGATGTTGAAGCTGAAACTCCAAAACTTTGGCCACCTGATGCAAAGAGCTGACTCGTTTGAAAAGACCCTGATGCTGGGAAAGATTGAAGGCGAGAGGAGAAGGGGACAGCAGAGGATGAGATGGTTGGATGGCATCACCGACTCAATGGAGATGAGTTTGAGTAAACCCTGGGAGCTGGTGATGGACAGGGAGGCCTGGCATGCTGTGGTCCATGGGTCGTGAAGAGTAGAACACAACTGAGCAACTGAACTGAACTGAACCATTTCCTTCCTTAATGAGTAGTCTCTTTCAAGTCAGAGAGTATGTCTGGCTCACTAAGCTTGGTTCCTTGCTTAGTACCTGACTTGTACAGGAGATTCTGTGAATATTTGACACATCAGTGAACGAACACTTACTTTTTTCTAGGCATGGCGCTTGGCACTTTGCATGTTTTATCCCTTTTAATCCTCTAACTATCATATGAAGCAGACTCTGTAATCTCAGTTTTATGGAATTTGAGATTTACAAGCTTAAACTATTTGCATGAAGTCACATAGACTGTAAGAGGCAGAAACAGAATTTGAATGCAGGCAGTTCACTCTCTTGAATTGTAATGGAGACAATTTAAAACTAGATTTAAGAGGGGTGAGAAAACCAAGGGGCCGAAATGAGTCAGCATTATGGAATGAACCATATATGGTTTATTAAAAAAAATCTATTACCACTTCAAATAATAAAGAAATGAAACTATGATTCCAGTGTTAATAGCCAACTCTTTCTACCAAGATATTGTGACTCACTTAGGCAGGACTGACAGAGGAAAGTGCGTCTGCAAGGCTCTGGAACAGACATTTTCTCTCTGTGTCTTGCCCTTCACTCCTCCTTTCCTGAGACTTTGATAAAGTGTGTCTCAGCCAGATATCTCTCACCTTTTCCATGTTTCCTGCTTCACAGATCCACTGCTTGGAGGACTAAGCATCCATCAAAGATGCTCAAGAATCAGGCTTTAAAGTATTCATCAACTACAGTCCTCCAGCTGTAGCTGTTTCTCTTACTGAACAAGTGCTGAGCCTGGATGAGTTCAGCTCTCCTCTAAGAGCTTGCCCTGCCAAATATGTCTGGCAAAGCTGCCTCGGAATATCCTCTTGGTCTGCACACAGAAGTGATGAGAGTGATTTCAAATATCCTCTTAACATTTTACAAGGAGAATGAAATGTCTATGCTGAGTGCCACCTCAACGGGTCTTCGGAGACCACATAAAATACCAATGTTTTCCTCCCAGGCTCCAGTCTTCAGCAGTTTCTTTGTCGGTATCAGGACAATGAAAGCTGTCACTAGCAGCCTGACTTAGGGTTTGTGCTTTAACCATTTCATGACTATTTTTGGTGTGTGTTTTGGAGGGGTTCTGGAGAAGGAAATGCCAACCCACTCCAGTACTCTTGCTTAGATAATTCCATGGATGGAGGAGCTGAGCAGACTATAGTCCATGGGATCGCAAAGAGTCATACATGACTAGGCAACTAACTTTCACTTTCACTGTAAATTTAGTAATTGTCTAAAATATTATTTTCTTTGGCTCTTTAAAATATTGGTCATTGGTATAGCCTCTCTTTCTCCTTCCCTAAATAATTATGATTATCCATATTGCCTGCTTTTCCCAGTCATTACAAAGATCTTTCAATCTGGAAAGTTCATGACAAAACTTACAATATTATATAGAAGATTCTTTTTGAGAATGGGTATAGAAAATAAAGAGGGAAACGGGGTTCAGAAATAAGTGAGGGAATAAGGTTGGCTTCAATGGATGTACACATACATATCAGTGAGTTCAGTTCATTTCAGTCGCTCAGTCGTGTCCAACTCTTGTGACCCCATGAATCACAGCACACCAGGTCTTCCTGTCCATCACCAACTCCCAGAGTCTACCCAAACCCATGTCCATTGAGTCGGTGATGCCATCCAACCATCTCATCTTCTGTTGTCCCCTTCTCCTCCTGCCCCTAACCCTACCCAGAGATCAAACCCGGATCTCCTGCATTGTGGGCAGACTCCTTATCATCTGAGCCACCAGGGAAGTCCTATGACTTATGACTTAGTATATATTAACAACTCTTATTCACAATTAATTGCATACCACTTAAAAAAAAAACCCTACTATCATTTCTTCAGTTCAGTCGCTCAGTCGTGTCCAACTCTTTTCAACCCCATGAATTGCAGCATGACAGGCCTCCCTGTCCATCACCAACTCCTGGAGTTCACTCAGACTCATGTCCATCGAGTTGGTGATGCCATCCAGCCATCTCATCCTCTGTCGTCCCCTTCTCCTCCTGCCCCCAATCCCTCCCAGCATCAGAGTCTTTTCCAATGAGTCAACTCTTCACATGAGGTGGCCAAAGAACTGGAGCTTCAGCTTTAGCATCATTCCTTCCAAAGAACACCCAGAAGTGATCTCCTTTAGGAAGGACTGGTTGGATCTCCTTGCAGTCCAAGGGACTCTCAAGAGTCTTCTCCAACACCACAGTTCAAAAGCATCAATTCTTCCACACTCAGCTTTCTTTATATTCCAACTCTCACATTCATACATGACTACTGGAAAAACCATAGCCTTGATTAGATGGACCTTTGTTGACAAAGCAATGTCTCTGTTTTTTAATATGCTGTCTAGGTTGGTCATAACTTTCCTTCCAAGGAGTAAGCATCTTTTAATTTCATGGCTGCCATCACCATCTGCAGTGATTTTGGAACCTGCTCAAAATAAAACAGTCAGCCACTCTTTCCCATCTATTTGCCATGAAGTGATGGGACTGGATGCCATGATCTTCGTTTTCTGAATGTTGAGCTTTAAGCCAACTTTTTCACTCTCCTCTTTCACTTTCATCAAGAGACTCTTTAGTTCCTCTTCACTTTCTGTCATAAGGGTGGTGTCATCTGCATATCTGAGGTGATTGATATTTCTCCCAGCAATCTTGATTCCAGCTTGTGCTTCTTCCAGCCCAGCTTTTCTCATGATGTACTCTGCATACATATAGTTGTTACTCACAAAATACAGTTTTAGGGACTTCCATGGCAGTCCAGTGGTCAAGACTCTGTGCTTCCAGTGCGAGGGGTGTGAGTTCAATCTCTGGTCAGGAAACTAAGATCTCACATACTGTGCAGTGTGGCCAAGAATTTTTTTTTATTAAGAAAATAAAAAAAATAAGTAAATGAAATGCTAAAAAAGAGCTATTTGTTTTAAATACATATATATATATATGCATATGTTTATATGCATAAACATTTTTTTTTAATTTCAAAGGCTGTAGAATCCTCATGAGTGGACTTGGGAGGTGGTGATGAAACAGCAGTTAAATTCTTTGTTAGCAAAAAACTAAACTGGCCAGAAATGAATTTAGAAGTTGGAAAGCCAGGGGTTAAAAAAAAAAAAAAGCGTCACACTAAGCAGGTAGCAGGAACTACGACGAGGCACTGATGCTTGCAATATCCTTTTAAATCAAAGCCCAATAAATATTCCTTTTATGAAATTTGAGATGTGGTGAGGCACATACCACTTTGACACTGACACCTTGCAGCATTGATAATGCCATTTATAGTCTATAACGCTAATAAACCGTTTCTGGTCCGTCCTTTTAGTGCTGGCATTAACGTACAGGGAAATAGTCAAGGCAAAATAAAAACACAAAGGAGCTACAGTAAAAATGTTGTATTATCTGGATTCGATCACGATCAGTCTTGCCAAATCCCCGCAGATTCACATTGTCCCGCATAGCAAGAATAAAGGAAAACACAGAGGTAAGTGCCAAATTGTTTTAAATTGAATGCTTTCCAATCTTTTTTCTTGAGATGGCATTAGTTCTTTAAAACTCAGTTAAAGGTTCAGTAACATTTTTATTTTCCCCTCATATACTTAAGAAATATGTACACTTTAGACTCTGCCTTAGTTTATTTTAGTCATCATTCGCAAGGAACTGATTTCATTTGGGAATATGCTAAAACCCCAAAGAATGGAAAAGAACAAACACTGGTGTGAAAATGATGCGGAAATGCATGATTGCAGACAGGAAAAGCTCTTGGATTTTTTTCTATATTTAATCAATTGGCTTGTCTAATCCATTTGACTATGGAAGGTTGGCCTGACATGAATTCAGATTAGTTTAATAGGGATTAAGGTGGCATGAAGTGTATAACACTGTGCATTTGCAAGTACAAACATGCTTAGAAATTCATTTGTCTTTGGGGGGAAGCTGGTTCAAACTCCAGCTATATTTACAAACAGATTCTAGCCACAGTCGAGCAGTTTGGAGCTGGGGAAAGTAACTACGCCTGCTTCTCCTTAACTCACAGGGCCTTTGATTCCTGCCCAAGTTAAGCTGGCCTTTGGCATTCAGCTGTCTTAGCTGGCAAGATGTCTGCATAATGTCTGCAGAATTTAGAATGGCCAGGAGGGGCAGGTCAAAGACAGCCAAATTATGATATCATAGCCATAAAACCTCATCAATGGTGACATACAGAAAGCACTCAGTGAATTGCTTTCATTAACTTACCCTTATTAAGAAATTCGAAGCAGTGTCTTTATTCCTTGGCAGGTTTCAGACTCTGCCCTTTCCTCTTCCTTCATTCATTGCTTTTCCTTTAAAAGAACAGGCTTCCATGGCCCCTGATTGACAGTAGCTGAAGAAATGTAGCTTGGAGGGAGTCTAGGATACTCAGACAGCCCAGGGAGGAATGTATTATACATGCTTTGTTTTCCTCTGGGAAAGTCAGAAAACTTTCCAGAATCTTCTGGGATAGGTTAGGACAAGAGCTGTTCTTGCAGTGAAGTAAAAGAAAGCTGGACTACAGAGAAAATTCTGTGTCTGTTCTCTGAGGCCCAGGATAGGAGTCCTGCCATCCCACCTGACCAGCCCCTAGCCTTGAGTTGGGCTGCAATGAGCAGACTCTTCTGGAAAGAAGAAGTGGGGATGGTTGTCAAGCTGTCAGGACAGACATGGAACTGGGGTGAGGAGTGAGGATATGCAATTGAATGCAAGCCTAGTTTTTCTTCAAGTCACTCATGTTTCTAAAGCTGAAAATCTGGTAGTCTACAAAAATGACATACAGCAGGAAGAACTGAGAGACGTGAGGAGAACCAATGGGAAATATTTCCCAGTAACAGGCTGACCCTGTTGGGAGTTGAGAGGGTCATATACATAGGGGCAGATATTCAGAAGACTAAGATGCCCTGTCTGCCTGGCTAAGTGAGGCCTGGGAATCGTGACCTGAAAGCCTTACTCGTGGAGCAGAATTTATAAGCTATTACTGTGCCACGTGGCAGAGAACTTTTCTATGAAGATATGTAGTAGGGGAAGGAGAGTGCAAGAAAGCCAAGTCCAAGGGAGACAGAAATGAGGGAAGAAGACTTATTATGGGATGCTTAAGATTAGAACAAATGGAGAAGACCTTCTGAATACAACAGAGAGGAGGAAAGGTACTGCATTGTTTGGCAGGCAAATTTTAAAATAGTAAAGATATACTTTATGTACCACGAGTGAATCCCTGTTATTCTGTGGTTTTCCTTATTGTGCTAAATTGTATTTCTCAGATTGTATACTTTGAAAATTTAAGTTCTTAAATATGTTTAAATTCTTTAAGGTATAAATTCCTTAATTCCTGAACTGTGAGGGCATTTTGAATAGTTGAAAAGTATTCTTTTACTATAACCTTGCTAGTCAATGGCATTCTTGAAGATTTCCATGTTGAATAAGCATATCAGATGGACACTTGTCAACAATGGCCATTGATGTGGAAGCCATCCAGTACCAAGCTAATGAAGACACAATCAGGACTCTCATCCCAACTCAAAATGAATGAACCCAGTTAAAAATATACTCTGATTTCTAAGGATGTCAGAGTCTTGACTGTGTTTGACACTACCACATGAAGACTTACACACATCCATGATAATTCCATCCAGGTAAAGAGTCATGCTGTTCAGTAATGGGGGGTTAAGACCAAGAGATGAAGAATGGACACAGCTATTTAGTACAAAACAAAGCAAACAAATATAAGTACCTGAGAGAAAGGCACCCTGGTGACCCCAAGCCTGGGAATTCAAGTCTTTAGTGCAAACTCCACCACTGAACAGATGAGGAGGAAGGGAATAGCTGACTTCTAGGTTCCCTTCCAACCCTGCATTTTTGTGATCCTGATTCAGCTTCCTAAGAAACACAGTTACGTCTCAAGAGCACTGAGCAACAGTGATGATATATTGAATCTGGCATCTTTTAGGGATGGAAAAGATCTGCAATTCTGTATAAAGAATTATTTGGGTTTACTTCTGTGCCTACAGCTATTATTTTACTATCTTGAAGACTAAGCTTGTTGGTTTATTATATTTGGAAAGTTCAAAATTAAAATGATTATACTGCTTAGGTGTTTTTCTTTTTTTTCAATATGAATGATGAATCTACTTCCTGGTACCAGCCCATCTTATTTCTTCACTCTAACCAGTTAGAACTGGTGTTGGGTCAGTTGAAGAGATGTGATCTAATTTAGTTAGTAGGTTGAGATTTTTTGCTTGTGGCCTCTTCCTCTGACAAACAAATGAAAATCCATGCAAGTTTGTGAGAGCCTGTATAACACTTTTGGTTTTAGTATTCCTATTTTTCTCCCTGGTTATAGGGAAAAATAGAGAACTTTGGGTCAAAGGCCCTCAGATTTTTACAACTAATAAGTTTATTCTGTTCAACTGTTTAAGCACATTTAAGTAAAATGAAAAGAAATGAAAATGAATTGTAGGCTAAAAGCCAGCTCTCAGTTTTCAGTAGTCCCTGGGCTGCTGATTCCAGGCAGCACTGAAATAGAAACACTGGGAGAGATAATAAGCATGAACCAGTGTCTACTGCAGCTCCTGCCTCCCAAGAATAATGTATTAATAAAACGGGCTTGCTCTTGTTGATGTATATATGTGTAAAACAGCAACCACAAAGCACCTTACCTTTCAATACCCTTGGACAGTTCTCTATGTTGATTGAAAAGAGAATTTGATATAGCAGCTTCTCACCACTCGAGATAGAGAAGTATAAAACTGAAAACAATGTGCTTATATACAGGTGTGTGGGTGTGTGCTTGTATGTATCCACGGTGTTGGGGAGAGATGAGGAGATATTTACTTGTAGGTTCTCTTGGTGTGAGTCAGGAGGCTAATACTGGCCCTTCTGAAGTTTGGAAGGGCTTCCATCTCCAGAAGAAACAGAAGCAATATCCAACACTATTGTGTCCCTGTTTATCGCTCCACAGGGGCTCCAGTCAGTGTGATCTGTTTAATAAGGCTTCTCTCCTCTCTAGATGACTTGTTCTTGGAGGGCTTTCTCTAGGTACTGCCCTAAAGCTCCGTATTTATTTAGATAGCACTCCTGGGATTCTGATTGATTGTACTGTCTGAAGGTGGCAGAACGTGTCACTTTGTCCTTGTCTGCTTTTGGCTTTTCAATCTAGGATTTCTCCCATTCTTTGGTTTGGACCCAGAAGATGAGAGAGGGAGCTGGCTGTGCTTTGTAAAGACCGCTGTGTCAAGTCCCAGACTCCCAGATGAATATACCCGCGCTTGGAGAAAAACTCATTAAAGACCTAATCAAGCAGGCTTCATTGACTCATAGGCTGCTGATGTTGTCTATTTTTTTTCCCTCTCACTCTTTTATTATTTCCTTGGCACCTCTATCGTGGTGTTGAAGATCATCTGAGACTGAGGCAGGATGATGCGTAATGTGAGGAAATTGGAACGGAATGTATTTACTGTATTGGCGCATGTACCATGCATTTTTGAAGCTGACCGTCTTATCTGAATAACCTATCACTCTAGGTCAGAGCATATTCCTTTAACCTCTGGATGCCTACCCCTCCCTTCTCCCAAAGCAAGAATGTCAGAGGAACTTAAAGGACCTACCTTAGCAGTTGTGTTCGTTCTGATCAGATTGAATATCAATGGTGGCTTTCAACAGGAGCAAGCACACCAGATATAAAACATTGAATTGTTTAGAACAGACAATGTAAATAAGAGAATAAGATATTGTCTGAGGTATTCTGGGTAAAGGCAGAGCAACTCAAAACAGAGCTAAACATGCACTGTGCGTGCGTAGGTGCTTGCTCAGTTGTGTCATACTTTTGTGACCCCATGGACTGTAGCCCTCCAGGCTCCCCTGTCCAACCAGAAGGTTATAATTCTAATCTCTTTTACTCTCTTGCACAACTTTTCTGGTTTGGGGAATGTGGGTGTCATCTGCATCTTTTCCAGAAATATATCATAAGACTGGCTGTAGGTGAAATGATGTGAGATTGGACGTGGTGGCATAAGTCTCCAATCAACTGTGGTGTGCTGGAGGGTTAAATTACATAAGAGTGTCAACCACTCTTTTGAGTTTTGTCCAAAACTGCTAAAAAGAAGCTAGAAGCAGAAAATATTTTTTCTATGTAGACAAAGTTTTGGGTGTGTGTTCCCTGATTGACACTGCAAAAGCAAAGAGAACAGCATATCTTGTAAGACTGAATAACCTGGAACTCTTTCCAATTCCTGACTTTAAACAGATTAATGAAAACATTCATTTTTAAATGAGGAAGGCAGGCATTGCTTGGGTAAATGACATTTGAGGGCCTGAATAGCAAAGAAACTAAGAAGTTGAAGGCTGAGAGTGGTGAGTGGAAAGAAGATTATATATTAAGAAAGAAAAGAATATATATGAAATTATTTGGGTCTCTTCCTTGGTTGCCAAACCACAGACCAAAAGGGGATTGGAAAGTAAACCCAGGTGACCCCTCTTACATGGGGTAACCTCAATTTCTTCTTATGCAGAGGTGGGTAAGCTGGCATCCTAGAAAACATCATCAGTGGATTGGCTGGATTGACATCCTGGGAATTTGCCCATCCTGCACCAGACAATTTGTTCGATCCCATTCATGTGTCCAAATGCGTGATTAAGGACTTGTAGTAACCACCCATGTTCACACATCTATACTCAGACACAAAACAAAATATAAAACACCAAATGTCTCTAGAGTTGAGCCAGATCTTTCTTATCTTTGAACAATCAAAACTTCTAAAAGCCTCAGGGAACTGAAATGATTGATGAATGTTCAGAGTTGCTAAACGTTTGACGATCGTTCGTGTGAAAACAAAACCATCTACGTTGTTTGTATCACCATGCTGATTTTGACCCCCCAAAATTTTTTTTTCCAAAAAAGGTTTTTTTCTTTTGTTATTTTCCCTCTTATTTAGACATTGCATTAAGGGGAAAAAAAAAAAAAAAACCAACAACAACTTGCTTTGGTTCTTTTTTCCTGAAGCTTTTCTTAGTAAGTATCTGGAGAAACAGAATCTACTCAGTTCTGTGTTAGGAACATTTCTTTCCTGGTCTGGGCTGAACACTGCACCCAGCCACCAGGCTGACCAAGTAGACATTTACAACCTCTTCAACTGCCAGGGGAAATGGTAGCCCCCACAATGTGTGGATTTAGACCTGGCAAAAAGCATAGGTTGATTAAAGGGCCTAGGCAACTCTTACTCTATCATGGAAGCTCCAGAGCCTTGCTACCCTTTCTTTTTCTGCTGTGGATGTGCTCATATGGTGGTTAAGAGAGTATCACTCATGTTTATGCCCATGGAGAAAATCGCAAGATAATCTAGTATTTTCTAAAACATTCATTTATGGATAATTAGTTGGCTTATAAAGTGTTTCATGTGCCTCTTTGAATCATGTGATTTTTGAAGAATGTTCAATTGTCAGGTTTTTGGCCCTGGTGGGGAGCCTGGGAGATGAGAGTGTATACAGAAGTGAACTGTAATGAGAAATAATTATGATTTATATTCTCTTTACTCACATCTAAGGTAAATCCAAAAGGTGGGGAACGTGGTAAACTAAAGATAGAACTGATCCATTGTGGTTAAAGACAAATTTTTCCTTTCCTCCTCAGCATTCATTGTGTGGTATGGTTTCATTCTTTGTGAGATATTGAGGATTAAGAGATGATTATGTTTCATTAACCTCTGATGAACATCTTCTCCGTCTCAAACCACAGAATGTAAATACCTGGAAGATCTCTAGACCAAAGTTAATATAATTGCTAACAGCACCATTCTTCAGATTTCAGTTACAATAGTCAGTGTCTTTAGACATTCTTGTCCAGGGATATTGGGATTATATATTGATGCAAGATTTTGAAAATAACTTGGCAATACGCTATAAGAATTAAATTTACGCTTAAAACCATGTCCCTTGAGCTAACCATTACTTTTCTTAAAATATAATAAGGAAAAAGTACCAGATATAGAATAAATAGATCAATTTGTTAATTTTTATGTAACCTGAGGATCTCCAGGTCCTCCAACTATCTGGGATGATTTTTTTTTTAATTTTAATATCCAAGTACATAAGTCACCCACATTAACTTTAGAAGGTCTACTGACTTTCTAAAATGTCTAAGAATAGGGGTTTGGGGTAGGGTCAAGCTTGACTTATATTACCTTGGTTTTCCTTATGCCTTCTCCCAACTCCTGCACCAGGCCTTTACTGAATCCCTGGGGCATCTCTTCTCTGCCTTCCCTGTCACTAAAGTCTTACTGGTTCATTTCATGGCGTTTCCATCATTCTTCCTGGCATTCCTAAGACGCTCAAGTTGGAGAATGGTAGAAAGGGCTTACAGTACAGGATAGGAAATAACTTAACAATGGATCTGGGTGTTGATGTGTTGTTAAAGCTAGATGGCCACCCTGGAGGGTCCCTTCCTGACTGGGTCTCAGGTGCTAGACTTCACCCTCTTGATGGCACTAATGCTTCCTTTCAAAGCAGCCCCCTTCTCATTTCCTGTCTCTCTTTCCTGCCACCCCAGACTCCTGTTGCTCCTCCTCATCTCCCTCAACCTCAACTCCTTTCTCTGAACATCATACAGAGATGCTTCAAACCCTTCTTTTTTTCCTCCCATGTTCCCTTATGGCTCAGACGGTAAAAAAAATTTGCCTGCAATGAGGGAGACCCAGGAGATCCAGGTTCGATCCCTGAGTTGGGAAGATCTCCTGGAGAAGGGAATGACAACCCACTCCAGTATTCTGGCCTGGAGAATCCCATGGACAGAGGAGCCTTGGGGGCTCAGTCCATGGAGTCAAAGAGTGAGACATGACTGAGCGGCTACACTTTCTTTCAAACCATTTTTAAATCTCAAACCATTTTCCCTCAGAGGAATACACTTTTCCTTTATTTTGCAGAGAAGTTTAGTTTCCTTAATCTTGACATCCCTATTCTAAACTTTGCCTAGGGCCTATCTTAACTTTTAAACCAAAGGGTCTGCTAAATGTTTTTTGTCAAATACAAGAGCAATCTTTTTCTAAAGCTGGGCTCTGTTCTTATTTTCCCCAGCAAATTCATGAAAAAGAACTTCTTTTTCTGATGAACTGGTAAATTGATAATACAAAAATTAATCCTCCTCAAAAGGAACATGACCAAATGTTAGCAAACCCATACAGTAAATAATATTGTATACTTATGAATTATACTGACAAATAATTTCTTAGTTTATATGTCACTCGTTTAAATGACACAAAGGACAGCACATTGAATAAACGATATCATTTTGACCACATAAGCATCCTTAAGTAAATAAAAGGGAATATAGTAGTAGTACTCTTAGTCGCTCAGTCGTGTCCAACTTTTTGTGATTCCATGGACTGGAGTCCACCAGGCTCCTCTGTCCATGGGATTTTCTAGGCAAGAATACTGGAGCATGTTGCCATTCCCTTCTCCAGAGGATCTTCCCAACCCAGGGATTAAACCCAGGTCTCCTGCATTGCAGGAAGATTCTTTACCACTTGAGCTACAGGGAAGACCAAGAGGGAATATGCTAAAATATAAAGAGCATCTATTCTGAGTGGTAGGCTTGTGGGTGATTTTTATTTTCCTTTAAACATTTTTTAATAGTTTCCAGTTTGTCTACAATAAGTATACAGTACCTTTAAATAAAGTTCTCAAGAGTTTGAATTTTTAAGAATATGTTTTCTTTTTTCCTTTCTCCTGATACTGTTCATAGTAATGAAGTTGATCATGAGCAGCATGGACTCTATTACAATTTATCTGGGGTGTAGGGGCAATAATCAAAGAACTCAGATTAATAATGGTTCAGTTTAATAGGAAAAATTTTAAAAAGATGTTTTCTAGGGACATCCATTTTGAAAAATCTTCAGAAAGAATATTAGCCAATTATCTACCAGAAGTATCATCTATATATACTTTTCCAAATTGCTAACCTGTCCCCAAGTTACAAACCAATTTCAATAATTTTACAGACTAGTCACATTCTGTTCATGAGAATACAACTCTTCCACAGCTTACTCGTATGTAAACTAGGACCCCTGAATTTTGTATGATGCAAGCCATCTCTTGCAATTAAGTCGTTGCTGACCTGACATTTCAGGCTGCTGTGCAACTGCATGCTTCAAGTTCCACCAGGTTTATGTTGAAAAGTCCCACTGAGAACTGAGAACAAATCTACTGAGGCTTTTGTAGCCTGCTCAGTCTCATGAAATGCTTTGAAACTGTTCTCATAGCCTCTATTAGATACAGCTGCAAAAACATTCTCACAGTTCAATGTCTTTCTTCCTAAGATCAGGCATTGCATCTGATGATATTCTCAATAAGCCAAGTAATATCAAAACCAGTGATACAGGTGACCTATTCCTCAAGGGGCCAGCATGTGTTCAGAGATACTGTAGCACCAGAATACCTTACAAGAGTAGGCACCCCTCACAAGCAACTACATCCTCCTTAGATGGGTCTTCCTTTGTGATATATTCAAATTGACCTGTTATTAGATAACATATGTGTACTATTTCCCCCATTATTCAAATGTCATTAGCAATAAATAATCTAAAACATGGAGTCCTCTGTTTGTTTCTTAGTTTTTTGCAGTAAGAAAAAAGCCTTCCATCAAACATAGGATATCTGATTTGAAATGATGTGTCTCTTATCCCTTTATCTTGGATCCACAGATTTGAGGAACCAAACATAAAGAGACTTTCTAATAACACATATTTGACAACTTACTTCAACTCACAGTTTATGATAGCAGTCTCCTTGCCTTCTGCATTCCGAGTTATGCCTAAGGTCTGACGGTCACCAAAAAAAAGAATATTTAGCTCTGGGTAGGCCATGATAAGGCCAACTTAAAGGAAATTTATATCATAAAGGAATCAAGATTGTTTTAGGGAGGAAGTAAAAGTTTAAACTGAACACGAAAGAATGTATGTCAGGATTTATTTTGCAGAAATATTTGTTAAGTTTTTTTAATAGACACAGTAACATAACTGAAGTGTACCTCACTAATTAAAGTCAGTGTTCAGTAAGAAGAAGAAACTTTCTACAAGGTCAAATATATGTACCAAATCTTTAAAACTCTATTTGACAAAAATAAAAATAATGGAATTGACTGCACATTGGGCTAATTTTAGTATGTGTGATAGCTGGGTAGCTGCCGGACAATGACATGTAGTCTTCTTGGACAATGGTTAAGAGCAAATATTCTGGAGTTAGATGGCCTGAGTTCACATCCAGATTCTAGCAACAACTAAGTGAGTGGCTTTGTGCTTATTATTTAATCTCTGTAAGCATCAATTTCTTTGCATTGATCACTGAGGAAGGCTTTCTTATCTCTCCTTGCTTTTCTTTGAAACTGCAGTCAAATGGGTATATCTTTCCTTTTCTCCTTTGCCTTTAGCTTCTCTTCTTTTCTCATCTATTTGTAAGGCCTCCCCAGATGATCATTTTGCCTTTTTGGCATTTCTTTTTCTTGGGGAGGGTCTTGATCCCTGCCTCCTGTACAATGTCATGAACCTTCATCCATAGTTCTTTGGCACTCTGTCTATCAAGATATAATCCCTTGACTCTATTTGTCACTTCCACTGTATAATCATAAGGGATTTGATTTAGGTTGTACCTGAATGGTCTAGTGGTTTTCCCTACTTTCTTCCATTTAAGTCTGAATTTGACAGTAAGGAGTTCATGATGTGAGTCACAGTGAGTTGGGTCTTGCTTTTGCTGACTGTATAGAACTTCTCTTCTCCATCTTTGACTGCAAAAATATACTCAATCTGACTTCAGTATTGACCATCTGGTGATGTCCATGTGTAGAGTCTTCTCTTGTGTTGTTGGAAGAGGGTGTTTGCTATGACCAGTGTGTTCTCTTGGCAAAGCTCTGTTAGCCTTTGCCCTGCTTTATTTTGTACTCCAAGGCCAAATTTAGCTGTTATTCCAGGTATTCTTGACTTTCTACTTTTGTATTCCAGTCCCCTATAATGAAAAGGACATCCATTTTTGGTGTTAGTTTTAGAAGGTCTTGGAGAAGGCAATGGCACCACACTCCAGTATTTTGGCCTGGAAAACTCCCTGGATGGAGGAGCCTGGTAGGCTACAGTCCATAGGGTGGCTAAGAGTCAGACACGACTGAGTGCCTTCACTTTCACTTTTCACTTTTATGCATTGGAGAAGGAAATGGCAACCCACTCCAGCGATCTTGCCTGGAGAATCCTGGGGACCGGGGGAGCCTGGTGGGCTGCTGTCTATGGGGTCTCACAGCGTTGGACACAATTGAAGCGACTTAGCAGCAGCAGCTAAAAGGTCTTGTAGGTCTTCATAGAACCGTTCAAGTTCAGCTTCTTCAGCATTACTGGTTGGGGCATAGACTTGGATTACCATGATATTGAATGGTTTGCCTTGGAAATGAACAGAGATCATTCTGTTGTTTTTGAGGTTGCATCCAAGTACTGCATTTCAGACTTTTTTGTTGGCTATGATGACTACTCCATTTCTTCTAAGGGATTCTTGCCCACAGTAGTAGATATAATGGTCATCTGCATTAAATTCACATTCCAGCCCATTTTAGTTCACTAATTCCTAAAATGTCAACGTTCACTCTTGCCATCTCTTGTTTGACCACTTCCAATTTACTTTGATTCATGGACCTAACATTCCAGGTTCCTATGCAATATTGTTCTTTACAGCATCAGACTTTACTTCCATCCCCAGTCACACCCACCACTGGGAGTTATTTTTGCTTTGGCTCCATCTCTTCATTCTTTCTGGAGTTATTTCTCCCCTGATCTCGAGTAGTATATTGGGCACCTACTGATCTGGGGAGTTCATCTTTCAGTGTCCTATCTTTTTGTCTTTTCATACTGTTCATAGGGTTCTCAAGGCAAGAATGCTAAAGTGGTTTGCCATTCCTTTTTCCAGTGGACCATATTTTGTCAGTACTCTCTACCATGACCCATTCATCCCTACAGACATGGTTCATAGTTTCATTAAGTTAGACAAGGTTGTGGTCCATGTGATCAGTTTGATTAGTTTTCTGTGATTGTGGTTTTCATTTTGTTTGCCCTCTGATGGATAAGGATAAGAAGCTTATGGAAGCTTCCTGATGGGAGAGACTGACTATGGGGGAAACTGGGTCTTGTTCTGATGGACAGGGTCATGCTCAGTAAATTTTTAATTCAATTTTCTGTTGATGGACGGGACTGTGTTCCCTCCCTGTCCTTTGACCTGAGACCAAACTATGGTGGAGGTGATGAAGATAATGGTGACCTCCTCACAAGGTCCCCTGCACGCACTGCCACACTCAGTGCCCCCGACCCTGCAGCAGGCCACCACCCACCAATGACCACTGGAGACGCCTGGACACTCACAGGCAAGTCTGGGTCAGTCTCTTTTGGGGTTACTGCTCCTTTCTCCTGGGTCCTGGTGTGCACAAGATTTTGAGCAATGTAAAGAAATAGAGGAAAGCAATGGAATATGAATGACTAGAGATCTCTTCAAGAAAATTAGAGATACCATTGGAACATTTCATGCAAAAATGGGCACAATAAATGACAGAAATGGTATGCACCTAACAGAAGCAGAAGATATTAAGAAGAGGTGGCAAGAATACACAGAAGAACTGTACAAAAAAGATCTTCATGACCCAGATAACCATGATGCTCTGATCACTCACCTAGAGCCAGACATCCTGGAATGCGAAGTCAAGTGGGCCTTAGGAAGCATCACTACGAACAAAGCTAGTGGAGGTGATGGAATTCCAGTTGAGCTATTGCAAATCCTAAGAGATGAGGCTGTGAAAGTGCTGTACTCAATAAGCCAGCAAATTTGGAAAACTCAGCAGTAGCACAGGACTGGAAAAGGTCACTTTTCATTCCAATCCCAAAGAAAGGCAATGCCAAAGAATGCTCAGACTACTGCACAATTGCAGTCATCTCACACGCTAGTAAAGTAATGCTAAAAATTCTCCAAGCCAGGCTTCAACAGTGCATGACCATGAACTTCCAGATGTTCAAGCTGGTTTTAGAAAAGGCGGAGGAACCAGAGATCAAATTGCCAACATCTGCTGGATCATGGAAAAAGCAAGAGAGTTCCAGAAAAACATCTTATTTCTGTTCTATTGACTATGCCAAAGCCTTAGACTGTATAGATTATGACAAACTGTGGGAAAACCTTCAAGAAATGCAAATACCAGACCTCTTTACCTGCCTCCTGAGAAATCTGTATGTAGATCAGAAGCAACAGTTAGAACCAAACATGGAACAACAGACTGGTTCTGAATTGGGAAGAGCATACGTTAAGGCTCTTTATTATCACCCTGCTTATTAACTTATATGCAGAGTACATCATGTGAAATGCCAAGCTGCTGGATGAAGCACAAGGTGGAATCAAGATTTCCAGAAGAAATATCAATAACCTCAGATACATATATGACACCACCCTTATGACAGAAAGCAAAGAAGAACTGAAAAGCTTCTTAATGAAAGTGAAAGAGGAGAGTGAAAAGTTGGCTTAAAACTCAACATGCAGAAAAATAAGATCATGGCATCTGTTCCCATCCATTCATGGAAAATAATGTGGAGAAACAATGGAAACAGTGAGAGACTTTATCTTTTTGTGTTCCAAAATCACTGCAGATGGTGACCACAGCCATGAAATTAGAAGAGACTTGCTCTTTGGAAGAAAAGCTATGACCAACCTATTCAGCATATTCAAAAAGTGAGACATTACTTTGCTGACAAAGGTCCATACAGTCAAAGCTATGGTTTTTCCAGTAGTCTGTATGGATGTGAGAGTGGTTAGACCATAAAGAAAGCTAAGACCATAAAGAAAGCTAAACGCCAAAGAATTTATGCTTTTGAACTGTGTTGTTGGAGAAGACTCTTGGGAGTCCCTTGGACTGCAAGGAGATCCTACCAGTCCACTCTAAAGGAAATCAGTCCTGGGTGTTCTTTGAAAGGGCTGATGCTGAAGCTGAAGCTCCAATACTTTGGCCACATGATGCAAAGAACTGATTATTGGAAAAGTCCCTGATGCTGGGAAACATTGAAGGCAGAAGGAGAAGGGGACGACAGAGGATGAGATGGTTGGATGGCATCACCAACTCGATGGACATGAGTTTGAGCAAGCTCCAGTAGTTGGTTATGGACAAGGAAGCCTGACATGCTGCAGTCCACGGGGTGTCAAGGAGTTAGACATAACTGGGCGACTGAACTGAAGCATCAATTTCCTCAGGGACGAAATAAGAGCTATGACACAATTTACTTCACTATGAGGATTGTGAAGATTGAAGGAAAGCTATCATGCATAGAGTACTGATAACAGTGCTTGAAAGTGTTAGTCTCTCAGTCATGTCCAACTCACGACCCCGTGGACTCTAGCCCACTAGGGTCCTCTGTCCATGAGATTTCCCGTGCATGAATACTGGAGTGGGTAGGCAATTCCTTCTCTAATAGTGCTTGGATGATTGTAAATGCTCATTAGAATAAATGTTCATTAACTTGTGTCTCTTAACCACCATGATTTCCAAGGTTATGTGTGTGAGGGGAATCTAAAGCTGCATATGCCATAAAAGCTGACTCCTGTTTCCCACAGCCATATGACCGTTTTTCTTCCATTTGTAAATATTCCCTATGAGCGTCTTACTCTAAGTACTTTCGTGTTCTCTCTGCGGTTAATAAAGTAACTTCTTTACTTACTTAACAATATAAGTAAGAGAAATCGAATGAGGAAGTCCAGTAAGAAATGCAGATGTGTTTTTCCTCCAGGAAACACCAGCTGTTGTCATCTGCAGAACATCAGTTGCCCACTATATCAATGTATCCAAGAAAAAAATGCAAAATATTTCCTTTACCAGGGCCTCCGTGATACAAAATAAATAATACAAGGGTCCTGTCCTCAAGAAGTTTTACTTCTGAGGGGAAATGGAGCAAATTTCAACTCAATCCACTGTAAAGCAGAAAGTAATAAGTGTCTGAAACACAGGGATAAACTATGTTGGGAGTTTAGAGGACCATATCATTCCTTGAATATGTTGTTAAAGAAAAACTCATGGCAGTGAGAGCCTTTGGAGTGGGCTTTGAGAGATGTCTAGATCGCATGCTATTATGAAGAAGATGCTTCCTAGGTGGCTCTGTGGTAAAGATTACGCCTGCAATGCGGGAGACCCGGGTTCGATCCCTGGGTCAGGAAGATGCCCTGAAGGAAATGGTTACCCACTCCAGTATACTCACCTGGGAAATCCCACGGACAGAGGAGCCTGGTGGACTACAGTCCATGGGGTTGTGAAAGAGATACGACTGAGCGACTAAATAACATGAAAATGCAGCAGTGGCAGCAATTATTTCATTATATTGTTAGCTTTGATTTTTTAGACAGAGGTTTGTGTAGCAAGTTATTTACTACATGTGTTTTACTTATGAAATAACTCAAAAATTAAAACAATTAGATTCACCATGCTGCAAATTGTGGAGAGATTTATGAATGAATGGTTTCTTACTGCAACCATCTCACTTCAAACTTCACTCAAAATGGGTCACAGATAGACACACTAAAATTAAAACTATGAAATTGCTAGAAAACCTCAGAGAATAGTTGAGAACCTATGGGTAGATTTATCAATATTTATACATTACACAAATTAAACATCTTTTCTATCAGAAGAAACCATTGAGAAAATCAGACAAGGAGAAACATATATGTATTCTGAATGTAGGAAAAATTCTTGCCATCTGATATAGACAGTCCAATCTAAGAAAGGACAAGATTTCAACATTTTTTACCAAAGTTATATGAGTGATCAATAAACATATGAATCAATGTTCAGCATCATTAGTCAAGACAAGGAAAGTACAACTTCAATGAATGACAACTGACTAAAATTATAAAGAAGGATCACACGAAGTGTTGATGATGATGTGGAATAACTTAAAATCTTGTACATTGCTAGTAGGAATGCAAAATGGTGCAGCCAAGTGGGAAAAACAATATGGCAGTTTCTTATAAAGCTAAACACATCTTATATACGACCCAGCGATTCCACTCTTAGGTATTTAGCCAAAGAAGTGAAAACATAAATCTACAAAAAATTTGAGCAGGAATACACAATAGGTTTTATATAGCAAATATATTAAAAAATTACTTATAAGCATAGAGAACGCATATTTTTTCAGGTACAAACAGAGCATTTGTAAAAATTAATTGTGTATTATGTAAACATGCCAGTCACAACACAATTTGAGGAATGGATTTCATATAGATTACATTCTCTGATCACTACAAACCAGCACTAAAAAGTATCTCCCTCAACCCACACATATTTAATAATTTAAACACCCATTGATGGGTTAAAGAGTGAGATATGATGAAAACTAGGAAATGTTTTGACTAGAAAACTGTTACATTTTAAAACTGCAGGAATGTACTTCAAGCTGTGCTTACAGATCAATGTACAGCTTTAAATTTATTCATTAAAAAAGAAAAATAAGAAAAGTTAAACTTTCAATTTAAGAAGCTAAAAAGGAAACATCAGAATAAATCAAAAGAAACTGAAGGAAGAAAATAAAGATAAGAGCAGATTTTAATAAAGTAGAGAAAAAAGAAATAACAGCAAGCAGCAACATGATTGCTGAAGCATAATTGCTTAAAAAGATGACTAAATAGACAAACCTGAAGCAAGCCTAATTTAAAATAGGCAAAAATAAGATTAGGAATGGAAAAGAGACTACAGGTGCAAATGCACTGAGCCTTAAAAGTCCTAAGAAAATATCATGGACAACTTATTTCAAATGTATTGAAAACAGAATAAATGAGGAATTTTCTAGAAAAAAAATCATGTGTGTGTGTGTCTGTGCGCATGTTTTAAAGAAGTAACCTGTGTGTGTTAATCACTCAGTCATGTCCAACTCTGTGTGACCCCATGAACTATAGCCCCCCAGGCTCGTCTGTCCATGGAATTCTCCAGGCAAGAATACTGGAGTGGGTTGCCGTTCCCTTCTCCCGGGAATCTTCCCAACCCAGGGATCAAACCCAGGTCTCCCACTTTGCAGGTGGATTCTTTACTGTCTGAGCCACAAGGGAAGCCCAGTGGAGCAGTACATGATGTTAATTTAAATGTAGACTCAGGGACTTCCCTGGCAGTCCAATGGTTAAGACTATGCCTTCTAATGCAGGGGGCATGGGTTTGATCACCCATCTGGGAAGTAAGGCCCCACATGCTGCAGAGTGTGGCCAGAAACACTTTCTTTAATGTAGACTCAATATTGTAATGGCAGAAATTCTATGCAAAGGAATCAGTATATTTCAATAAAAGTCTAATCAGGGTATTTCATGGAACTAGAAAAGCTGCTTCTAAAAGTTAACAAAGGAGAGCAAAAGGCAAAAAAAGCAGGAATAAGGCAAATTTGAAGAAGAATATGGTGGAGAGGGGCAGTTACAACTAGGAAGCAAAACTTAGAACGTTATAGAAATGACAGTGTATATAAATGCAGAGATAAACAAACCAAGGGAACAGATTAGAGACCCAGAAACAGAATCACTTATATGGAACCCTGATATATGACAGAGGTGACATTATAAACCAGTGAACTAATCAATGATGATGAGAAAATTGATAATCCACCTGCTGTAGTGATAATGATGGGTTCCTCGATCAAACCATATCCAAGAGGAAAAATTATTCCTGATCAAAACATTCAAGGTAAAACTTTAAAATTTTTTAAAGAAAGTAAATGATGCTAGCATTATGATCCTAAGATAGTCACAGATTTTTTTTTAAACCAAGCAAAATATTAATGGATTTGACTATATTAAACTCTTTTAAGAAAAAGAACAAAGTCTGCATTCAAAGAAATACTATAAACAAAATGGAAAGGGAAATTGGGATTTTTTTAAATGGGTCAAATCAAAACAGGATTAAGAAAGAATAAGGAATGGTCTCAGGAGTCTAAGTCTAACACTCAGATTTCACCACTTATTCTGGATGATCTTGGGCAAGTTACTTCGTATCTATGTGCCTCAGCTCCCTATATACAAAACAGGGATAATAAATTTCTCCATCTCTCAGTTCTGCTGTAAACATCAAATGAGTTGTTCATTGTTCAGTGCTAAGTTGTGTCTGATTCTTTGTGACCCCATAGACTGCAGCACCCCAGGCTTCCCTGTCCTTCACTGTTTCCTGGAGTTTGCTCAAACTCATGGCCATTGTGTAGATGCTATCTACACATCTGTTATCTACACACCTGTCTACACCCACGCCTATGCTATCTACACATCTCTGTTGCTCCTTCTCTTCCTGCCTTTAATTTTTCCCAGCAACAGGGTATTTTCCAGTGAATTGGCTATTCACAATCAGGTAGCCAAAGTATTGGAGCTTCAGCATCAGCATCAGTCAAATGAGTTAGCTAAAGAATATAAGATTGCCTAAACAGGCAATGGCACCCCACTCCAGTACTCTTGCCTGAAAAATCCCATGGACAGAGGAACCTGGCAGGCTGTAGTCCATGGGGTCACTAGGAGTCGGACACGACTGATCGACTTCACTTTTACTTTTCACTTTCATGCATTGGAGAAGGAAACGGCAACCCACTCCAGTGTTCTTGCCTGGAGAATCCCAAGGACGGAGGAGCCTGGTGGGCTGCCATCTCTGGGGTCACACAGAGTCGGACACAACTGAAGCAACTCAGCAGCAGCAGCAGCAAACAGGACCAAGCATAGCATAAGCATTCAATACATTTTAGCAATCATTTTAAAGGATTATTATTAAAATATATGAAAGTCACTCATTCTTGCCCCACTTTTTGCAGCACCATGGACTGTAGCCCACCAGGCTTCTCTGCCCATGAAATTTTCCAAGCAAGAATACTGGAGTGGGGTGCCATTTCCTACTCCAGGGGATCTTCCCAACCCAGGAATCAAACCCACATCTCTTTCATTGGCGGGTGGGTTCTTTACCACTAGCACCACACAGAAGCCCATGGCCCTAGTGGTAAAGGGCTAAACCCTTTAAAGTATTAGTATTAAAATATAGAGAGATTCTTAAAATATGTAAGAAGAAGACAGTCTAACAAAAAAAATGGGCAAATCTTTATATTTCAGGAGTACACACATATGTCCAATAAACATTAGTAAAGGTGATCAATTCAGTAGCAATTCAGTTCAGTTCAGTTCAGTAGTTCAGTCGTGTCTGACACTTTGCAACCCCATGAATCGCAGCACGCCAGGCATCCCTGTCCATCACCAACTCCCAGAGTTCACTCAAACGCATGTCCATCAACTCGGTGATGCCATTCAGCCATCTCATCTTCTGTCGTCCCCTTCTTTTCCTGCCCCCAATACTTCCCAGCATCAGGATCTTTTCCAATGAGTCAACTCTTCTCATGAGGTGGCCAAGGTCCTTGTTCAGTTCAGTTGCTCAGTCATATCCGACTCTTTGTGATCTCATGAATCACAGCACGCCAGGCCTCCCTGTCCATCACCAACTCCTGGAGTTCACTCAAACTCACGTCCAGCGAGTCAGTGATGCCATCCAGCTATCTCATCCTCTGTCGTCCCCTTCTCCTCCTGCCCCCAACCCCTCCCATCATCAGAGACTTTTCCAATGAGTCAACTCTTCACATGACGTGCCCAAAGTACTGGAGTTTCAGCTTTAGCATCATTCCTTCGAAAGAACACCCAGGACTGATCTCCTTTAGAATGGACTGGTTGGATCTCCTTGCAACCCAAGGGACTCTCAAGAGTCTTCTCCAACAACACAGTTCAAAAGCATCAATTCTTCGGTGCTCGGCTTTCTTCACAGTCCAACTCTCGCATCCAAATATGACCACAGGAAAGACCATAGCCTTGACTAGACGGACCTTTGTTGGCAAAGTAATGTCTCTGCTTTTGAATTATGCTATCTAGGTTGGTCATAACTTTCCTTCCAAGGAGTAAGCATCTTTCAATTTCATGGCTCCAATCACCATCTGCAGTGATTTTGGAGCCCCCAGAAATAAAGTCTGACACTGTTTCCCCATCTATTTCCCATGAAGTGATGGGACCGGATGCCATGATCTTCATTTTCTGAATGTTGAGCTTTAAGCCAACTTTTTCACTCTCCTCTTTCACTTTCATCAAGAGGCTTTTTAGTTCCTCTTCACTTTCTGCCATAAGGGTGGTGTCATTTGCATATCTGAGGTTATTGATATTTACTTCCAAGGAATAAGCGTCTTTTAATTTCATGGCTGCAATCACCATCTGCAGTGATTTTGGTCCTTGTTGGTTATGTATTTTAAATATAGTAGTGTATACATAAGCATCCCAAACTCCCTATTTTTCCTTTCCCCCTGGCAACCATAAGTTCATTTTCTTTGAGTCTCCTTCTGTTTTGTAAGTAAGCTCATTTGTATTATTTCCTTTTAGATTCCAATACAAGGGATGTCATACGATATTTCTCTGTCTGACTTCACTCAGTATGACACACTCTAGGTCCATGTTGCTGGTGCAAATGACATTATTTCATCCTTTTTAATGTCTGAGTAATATTCCATTGTATATATGTACCACATCTTCTATATCCATTTCTGCTGATGGACATTTAGGTTGCTTCCATGTCTTAGCTATTGTAAACAGTGCTGCAATGAATACTAGGGTGCATAGATCCTTTCAAATAATGTTTTGGAGAAGCTGGATTTTATCGATGACAATCTTAAGACAATTTTCTGCCTCAAATATTCTCGAATGTTGCCTGGCCTCGGCATTTGTTGTTGCTGTTGTTGTTGTGTTCAGCCACTAAATTGTGTTCAACTCTTTGTGGCCCCATTGACTGCAGCACTCCAGGCACCCCTGTCCTTCACTCTCCCAGAGTTTGCTCAAACTCATGTCCATTGAGTTGGTGATGCTATTTAACCATCTCATCCTCTGCCACCCCCTCTCCCTGTGCCTTTAATCTTTCCCAGTATCAGGGTCTTTTCCAATGAATCAGCTCTTCGCATCAGGTGGCCAAAGATTGAAGCTACAGCTTTAGCATCAGTCCTCCCAATGAATATTCAGGGTTGATTTCCTTTAGGATGGATTGGTTTGATCTCCTTGCAGTCAAAGGGACTCTCAAGAGTCTTCTCCAGCACCACAATTTGAAAGCATTGATTCTTTGATGCTTACCACTCTTTATGGTGCAGACTGGGAATATTGATTGATTATCCTGGAAAGGATTTCTCTTTCTGTTTGCTCCTAATTGCATCTTTGGAACTCTAAGCCAGTGCTGTCTTATAGAAATAGAATGAGACCTACAAATATGAACCATGTATGTATGTATTCTCAAATTTTAGTAGCCACATTAAAAAGAGTAAAAAAATTAATTTTAAATACACATAAAAATCAAAAACATTATTCCAGCCTGTGATTAAGTTTCAAAGATCATTAATGAGTTACTTTTTTCTGTTACACTATATTTTCAAAATCTAGTGTGTGTTTAAGCCTTACAGAGCATCTGGCTCTGGATACATCAAATTGCATGTGTTCAAAGGGCATATGCTAGTGGCTAGTGGCTACCATATTGGAACGCACAGCCAAGTCTAATTTAGGGGCTTTGAGTTCTGTCTGACTGAGTATGGTAACAGAGAGTTGCATCCTGCTCACATTTTGGTGAGATATAGATCAACCTGAAAATAACTTCCTACACCCCCACTAAGGAGTTATACCATGAGAGTCCCTGTGTATTAAACTCCATGACCCCATCCACTCCAACCTGTTGTACTGTTATTGTTGAATCCTTGCATTTGTAGTTACACACTGAACAAAACAACACAAAAAGCATTTGCATTCCATAGCCTTCATTTCAGAATGTTTTTCTCTTGGTCAGGGGAAGGGTGGCAGTTTCCTAGGTAGGATGAGAATGTCGAGAGAAAAAGATTGTTTTACTTTACTCTTTCACTTGCTCATTTTCTTTCTCTCCTCCTTTGTTTCCCATGCATTGGAGAGCATGTCGAATTCCTGCTTCTGTGGTTTATGGGGTTTCATGCCTGCTCCCATCCCAGAGATGCTCGCGTGCTGACCATCTAAAGGTCGTCTCTGAGTGACCTCCATTCCAACTCCACTTAAGCCAATGTCACGTCTACAGGTAGAGGAAGAGAAGAGAGGACAGACAGGGGCCTAGGACTGAATGTGGTGAGCTTGGGGAGTGCGAGGAGGCAGGAAGCATGGAAGAAAACATCTTAAGGATAAAATAGGAGGAGAATAGAAAGAACTGAGGGCAAAGAAGCAGTTGAGTATGTGGAGAGCATAGAAAATGGCTGGCAATTACAGGGGAATGGCATTGTAAAGCTGGTGGGACCATCAAAATACACAAATTGTAAAGGTTAAGTGAAATGTTTATTTTATTCCTTTCTCCTCCTCAGTCAGCCTGACTGAATATGATTAGCAGGCACACGGCACTAGCTGCATACTAAAATTAGATGCTAGTTTGACTTCTCACTCACCGCATTAATGCACAGATGCCTCTTCCACATAAATGCCTTTCTCACCAGCCTCAGTCACCTTACACATCCTTCTCCAGAGCTCTGTGTTAGAAAGGAAACATGGAACTTTCATCTGGCTAGCTCGCCTGTGCAAGTGAGCACCTCACAGCAGAATGGAAACCATCCTGGTTTAGAGCTGTCAGACCTGAGGGCAAGTCCAGGCTCCCCACCGTCCTGGCACTGCAACTTTGTGCAAGTCCAATTCCCTCACTTGGGCAATAGTTTCCTTGTCTACCAAAGAGACATACCCTTCTCTTTTTCACCTACTTACAGGAATTGGGGAAAATAAATAAAATAATGAATAAGGAAGCGCCCGAGGTGTCTAAAGTCTGACACACAAGGATTAATGTAATTATTTATATGTCTGTGTTGGCCATTATGTCTAAACATTTGATAAGTTCCTCCCAGTTAGAGAACACAAGGTTCAGACTAGGAACACTGGTTCATCCAAAATCTGGACATCAATGATGTGGGATGAAAACCCAGTGCACTCCCACCCACCCTGTATCTCCCCATCATATTGTCTTTCTGGAGAAACATACCCTACCCAACTCACAACAACACAAAGCCCATTCAGTCAACAAGAGAGATTAAAAACAAAGGCAATTTTTTCAGATTTTTAAAAGAAATCTGTCTTCAAAAAATAGTTCTTTGAAAGACTGATATCAAACTAACTTTTCCTGAAAATTTCTTTTCCTGCCCCATTATTTAGGTATATTTGGTTACTACTTAGAAAATCTGAAATACTTGGAATGGTTAGCCTAAAAAACTAAAATGACTAAAAAAAGATGGCCTTAGGTTTTTTCCTTTATTAAGTACACTCATAGCAAGAATATATGGATTTTTCACTAGCTAAATACTTCCACAAATATTTCTTTAGTGAATTGATTTTCAGCGAAATAATTCAGTGAATGAAATAATCTGTTTTCAGTTCTCTGTTATGATTACATATGCAAAGTCAGTGACCGTGTTTGCGTGCACATTCACTGTGGACCAACACTACTTAAATTTTGTTCCTTGACCCTACTTGACAACATGCAATAATGACAACATTGTTGAGTTTCAAAGATGCTTCAAGCCTCAGAAATGCTTTCACCATGACCATGGACGTATTATAGTCCTTCTTGAACCTTAGTTTCATCATTTGTAAAGTGGAAATAATATCATCCGTTATCATCCGTGTCACATCATTTCTTGAGAGATATTAGATAAACAATTTGTATGTAAGAACTTTAGGAAATTCTAAGTCTAATAGAAAATATTTTTTTCATTCTAATTCTTTTTATAATGCTATATTAGGCAAGGGTCATTTTTTCCCCTTGTGTTGATCACTGATAAGGCAGAGAAAGGACCTATGACATTAAAGAGGGTTGGACTCTGAAGGGGAGAATGATCATACTGAGAAATAGCCTATAATTCTCAGAATTAAGGAACCTTGGGGATTAACTAGTGTATCTCCTCATTTGTCAGGTAAGAAAAAGGGCGGGAGGTATGGGAAAGAAAGCCCTGGATTTCAGCAGGGCAAGAGAAAAGACCAAAGCCAATCCAGAGAAAACACGCAATGTTCTGTCTCTAGATGTTTCACCACACTGTGCTGCCTTATTTATGAGGACCAAATACCTATCCTCGGGGTGACAGAAAGTCACCTGTGTTCATAGAGCATCAGAGAGGTCACTCGAGGACACCCGGGCAGATTTACAATGGCTCTATAATCAGATCTGCCATGTAGATTCTTCTCCCCCAAATTCGCACCAGGTATCAGCTATCCTCTCCACGTAGCTCTGATGGTATACCCGATGCCCATCTATGCCACCCTGACCTACTTTTCAAATATATATTCTTTTCCTGAGTAGGGTTTGTATCTACTCTAAGCCTCTCTCCACTCTCTCTCCCTTGTGGCTAAGACATAGTCTACCAGGGTAGGGCCACTTCTGGTCAATGTATTCATGGCCATCCAACAAAGTCATCACCTAGTTAGATACGTCATTAAAGTTGTGATAAGAGATCTAGAAGAAACCAACATAAATGAGTATAACAGGAAATTGAACACAGCATGCCATTTAGGAAAGATTTCCCCAAGGCCATGGTAATGGTCTAAAGCCTTGAGGATGAGTAGACTCTGGACCAGTGAAATTAGATGAATGTGAGGGAGAGGGTCCCAGGCCAAGGAACTAGCGCTTTCTTATGAAGGCCCTGAAGACAAAGGACCCAGAGAGATCTAGGAAAGGAAGGAAGGCCATTGTCAGGGAAGCAAAGTATGGAAGAGAAAGGGGAAAGAAATCAAGAATATCCCACACACATAATGCAAATACCTTACAAGGTCTTCATCTTCTCTCTTTCAAGTTCATCTGTAACTGCCATGAAGTGGATTGCCCAAGGAGAACTCAGGGTTATAAACTTTAATTCTATGTCAGACAGCATGAATATAAATTCTGGCTCTTCAGGTTATGAGCTGTGAGCTCTTAGAGTAGTTATGTAAACAGTAGCCATACTAAGCTGTATATGCTCCTGAATTTAAGCACTTGTGGACATGTTTAACATGCATAAAGGCATGTAGTTGGGTAAATAAGTGTTCAGGTCAACTGAAGGCTGTACTGTGTGCATATAAAGATAAATATGATATTGACTGTCACGTGTATCAAATGCCAGCAGTGTGATTTGAGAACACTGGAGAATATTTCATATGCAAAGATGGAGTGAAGGGTCAATAGAAGCAGGGTCAGGAAACCAGGACTAGAGTAGGAAGATCATTTTTTAAAAATCACAAAACTATCATCTGCAATGAGGCCCAGAGCCCTGGGAACCAAGAAATTTGGTCTAAAGAATCAAAAACAGAAACGAAGCATTAGTCTGGCTTGAACTTCTGAATGATGGAGAGTCATTGAAGGTATTAGAGAGTGATAGTTGTATCTGTGATGGAAAATGGTGTACTAAAAATGTACCTAGTGAGTGCAGAAGGCAGAAGCTGAGTGTAAGAGACTAACTAGGCATTTAGAGCAGCAGTCTATGCTGGTGGATGATGATACTTTTGGATAAAAATGAGTTCCTCATTAGACAAATTGTACAAAACTCTTAAGATTGTGAGTGAACTGCAGGGCATGCTGAAATCCTGAATTCAAAAGATTGAAGTAAAGGAGAGATCAGGAATGGAAGAGCGAGCAAAGGGGCCAGAGAGGAGACGGTACCAAAAAGGAAGAATTGAGTGATCTCTTCAGTCCACTATGGGAGATGAGCAGAAGATGCTGCACACTAAAAAATGCCTATAAGATTAGGAAAAAAATGGTCCCTGGAGATCTTGGATAGAGCAATTTTAGAGGAGGTAGAAGGACCAGAACCACATTGTGGATGGATGATGCATAAGTGGGAGGTAGAGGTGTAAAAGCAGGTACGTGACACGGAACATGATGGAAACCATGGCTGGAGCTCTGATTCCCTCCGACCATGTTTCTTTCACTTTTCTAGCCCCCTCCTACTTGCCAAGAGCTTTGATACCAGCCTGAATTTTCTCTAACAAGCTTTCTCCTATTGTCCTTTGTTACGTACTCTCTTCCCTCCCTCGTTCTTTCTCTCTTCCTTTCCTGTCGCCCTCTTTGCTCCTACATTCTCTCCCCTTGAGCTGCTCTATAGACTTGCAGTCAGAACTGCCTGCTTAAGAGTCATTTCACTTTCTCTTGCCACCTTTTACTCCCTCATCTACAATAGTGGTAACTTTCTCTCAAGTCTCCACTGTGGCTGTCTTGTATTAATCAGGAAGTAAAACAAATTTTTGATGAAGGTGCAAAGACCATTCAATAAGGAGAGAGTAGTCTTGTCAACAATGATGTTGGGACAACTGGATATCCACAGGCAGAAAAATACTAAAATCAGGCCTCTCAGTCAGTTCAGTTCAGTCACTCAGTCGTGTCTGACTCTTTGCAACCCCATGAATCGCAGCACACCAGGCCTCCCTGTCCATCACCAACTCCCGGAGTTCACTCAGACTCACGTCCATTGAGTCCATGATGCCATCCAGCCATCTCATCCTTGGTCGTCCCCTTCTCCTCCTGCCCCCAATCCCTCCCAGCACCAGGGTCTTTTCCACTGAGTCAACTCTTCACATGAGGTGGCCAAAGTACTGGAGCTTCAGCTTTAGCATCATTCCTTCCAAAGAAATCCCAGGGTTAATCTCCTTCAGAATGGACTGGTTGGATCTCCTTGCAGTCCAAGGGACTCTCAAGAGTCTTCTCCAACACCACAGTTCAAAAGCATCAATTCTTCTGTGCTCAGCCTTCTTCCCAGTCCAACTCTCACATCCATACATGACCACAGGAAAAACCATAGCCTTGACTAGACGGACCTTAGTCGGCAAAGTAATGTCTCTACTTTTGAATATACTATCTAGGTTGGTCATAACTTTTCTTCCAAGGAGTAAGCGTCTTTTAATTTCATGGCTGCAGTCAGGTCTCTACCTCAGACCATATGCAAAAATTAACTCAGGAACTTGCCTGGCAGCCCAGTGTAACCACTCTGTGTTTCTAGTGCAGGGCGTGCAGGTTTAACCCCTGTTCAACAGTTAGAACTGGACATGGAAAACAGACTGGTTCCAAATAGGAAAACGAGTACGTCAAGGCTGTATATTGTCACCCTGCTTCTTTAACTTCTATGCAGAGTACATGAGAAACGCTAGACTGGAAGAAACAGAAGCTGGAATCAAGATTGCTGGGAGAAATTTCAATAACCTCAGATATGCAGATGACACCACCCTTATGGCAGAAAGNGTCAAGGCTGTATATTGTCACCCTGCTTCTTTAACTTCTATGCAGAGTACATGAGAAACGCTAGACTGGAAGAAACAGAAGCTGGAATCAAGATTGCTGGGAGAAATTTCAATAACCTCAGATATGCAGATGACACCACCCTTATGGCAGAAAGCAAAGAGGAACTAAAAAGCCTCTTGATGAAAGTGCAACTGGAGAGTGAAAAAGTTGGCTTAAAGCTCAACATTCAGAAAACGAAGATCATGGCATCTGGTCCCATCACTTCATGGCAAATAGATGGGGAAACAGTAGAAACAGTGTCAGGCTTTGTTTTTTTTTGGGCTCTAAAATCATGCAGATGGTGACTGCAGCCATGAAATTAAAAAACACTCCTTGGAAGGAAAGTTATGACCAACCTAGACAGCATATTGAAAGGCAGAGATATGACTTTGCCGACTAAGGTCCGTCTAGTCAAGGCTATGGTTTTTCCTGTGGTCATGTATGGATGTGAGAGTTGGACTGGGAAGAAGGCTGAGCGCAGAAGAATTGATGCTTTTGAACTGTGGTGTTGGAGAAGACTCTTGAGAGTCCCTTGGACTGCAAGGAGATCCAACCAGTCCATTCTGAGGGAGATTAACCCTGGGATTTCTTTGGAAGGAATGATGCTAAAGCTGAAACCCCAGTACTTTGGGCACCTCATGCGAAGAGCTGACTCATTGGAAAAACTCTGATGCTGGGAGGGATTGGGGGCAGGAGGAGAAGGGGATGACAGAAGATGAAATGGCTGGATGGCATCAGGGACTCAATGGACATGAGTCTGAGTGAACTCCGGGAGTTGGTGATGGACAGGGAGGCCTGGTGTGCTGTGATTCATGGGGTCGCAAAGAGTCGGACATGACTGAGCAACTGAACTGAAGTGAACTGAACTGTGGAACTAAGATCCCACATACCATGGGGCATCAATTCAGTTCCATTCAGTCACTCAGTCATGTCTGACTATTTGCAACCCCATGGACTGTTCCATGCCAGGTTTCCCTGTCCAACATCAGCTCTTGAAGCTTACTCAAATTCATGTCCATCGAGTCAGTGATGCCATCCAACCATCTCATCCTCTGTCGTCCCCTTCTCCTCCCATCTTCAATCTTTCCCAGCATCAGGGTCTTTTTCCAATGAGTCAGTTCTTCGCATCAGGTGGCCAAAGTATTGGAGTTTCAGCATCAGTCCTTACAATGAATATTCAGGACTTATTTCCTTCAGGATGGACTGGTTAGATCTCCTTGCCGTCCAAGGGACTCTCAAGAGTCTTCTCTAGCACCGCAGTTCAAAAGCATCAACTCTTTGGCACTCAGCTGTCTTTATAGTCCAACTCTCACATCCATACATGACTACTCGAAAAACCACAGCTTTGGCTAGACGGATCTTTGTTGGCAAAGTAATGTCTCTAATTTTTAATATGCTATCTAGGTTGGTCATAACTTTTCCTCCAAGGAGTAAGTGTCTTAATTTCATGGCTGCAGTTACCATCTGCAGTGATTTTGGAGCCCCCCAAAATAAAGTCTGTCACTGTTTCCACTTTTTCTCCATCTATCTGCCAAGAAACGATGGGACCAGATCCAAAAATAAGTACATAAATAGTAATAATGATAAGATAAAACAATAATTTTAAAAATTATCAATATGGATCAAAGATCTAAATGAAGAAGCTGAAACTATAAAATCAGTAGGATAGAACATGGAAATAAACTTCAATGACCTTGGGCTAAGTCACCAAAAGCTCAGTGACTAAAACAAAGATTAAAATATTGGACTTCATTGAAAGTAAAACTATGTGTGCTTCAAAGGACATCAAGAAAGTGAAAAACAAAACAAAGAATGGGATATAATATTTAGAAATGATATATTTGATAAGAAACATTTATCTAGATACATAGAGAATCCTTACTATTCAATAATGAAAAGACAAATTGCCCAATCTAAAAAGAGGCAAAGGACTTTTCTCCAGATAAGATACACAAAGGGCTAATAAGTTCATGACAGATTATCAATATTACTAGCCATTAGGGAAATCAAAATAAAACCCACAATGAGAGACCACTTCATACCCACTAGCGTGGCTATAATCTAAATAACAGAGAAGAACAAGGGTTGACCAAGATGAGGGAAATTATATCTTACATGTAACACTGGTGGGAATGGAAAATGGTATAGCTGTTTGGAATGCAATCTGATAGTTTTCCTCAAAATGTTAGAGTTACTATATGACCTAATAATTCCACTCCTATGTATATAACAAAAAGAAATAAAAATGTATGTCTACAGTAAAACCTATATATTAAGTTGGCCAAAAGTCCATTCAGATTTTTCCATAAATGGAAACATTATGCTAAATGAAATGAGGGCAGCACAAAAGATCACATATTGTATGATTCTATTTACATGAAATATCTGGAATAGGCAAACCCATAGAGACCAAGCTACTAAGTGGCTACCTAGGAATGGGGGGCTGGAGAAGGAAATGGCAAAACCCACTCCAGTGTTCTTGCCTGGAGAATCCCAGGGACGGGGGAGCCTGCTGGGCTGCTGTCTATGGAGTTGCACAGAGTCAGACACGACTGAAGCGACTTAGCAGCAGCAGCAGCAGCAGCAGCACAAATGGGGGGCATGGAAGGAGGAACACAGTAAGGAGTTTGCAGGAGGCAGGGAAGTTATGGCTGAGAGTTATGGTGTTTTGGCAGGGATGAAGGCTTTAGATAGTGATGATGGTTGTACAACTTTAAGAATATACCAAAAACCACTGATTTGTACACTTTAAATGGCAAATGATGATATTTTAATTATACCTCAGTTAAAAAGTGTAAAAGAGGAGGAGAAAAAGGAAGAAAGAAGAAGAATAAAGAGGAAGGGACAGAGAAGGAGAGAGAGAAGGAAAGCAGCAAATGTTAAGTGTAGAATCACCAGAGAGTAGTAAAGAAGGACCATGAGCTCCACGAATTCAGGAAAATGACTGGAAGGTAAGCTGGCCATCTCTTCAATAAAGACTAGATTCACTGAAACTCCAGATTCATCTGGTCCTTTCAACTCATCACCCTGATGACAGGGATTGTCTTAAACTGTACTCACCAACTACCAGTTCATTCACAACATAACACTGAGCTTTTGCCCACCATGCTGTGGGGGCTCTAGGTTTGGATAGATAATTTGATGTGCACTAGACCAGGTGGGGTGTGGTCCCCAGACTTTTTATAAAATTATGGTTTAAATCTGGAAAGAATTTTCAACAATTAGAGCATGCACTCACACAATAATAATAATAATCATGGAGTAATAACTAATTTTGATATAGTATAAAATAAATATTCAGCTAGGACGATCTATTTCTCTTCTGAACTTCTCTAAGCTTGAATTTCAACTCTCTCTGTGGTCTTAACTGCACCCTCTCTTCTACTATGCTACTTTAAGGTCTGGACTGTTCCACTGATAGATTAGAAGTCCTTCAGTGAAGAATCATCACTGTATGCTGGGGGGCCTAGCCCAGGGCCTGCCAACAATATCTTGAGCTCTGTTTATGGGTGGACAAATCAATGAACCTCCAATTCCACTTGGACAGAGGACACATATAAAGAACTGAAAGAAAAAAAAAATATATAAGCATGTTACTAATCTCAGAAGCGAAGGGAATATGTAGCTTCTGCCCTTCCTGTTTTCCCAGCCTGTTTCCCAGAGACACGGTCCTCTCCCATGCTGGAGCAGCTTCTGTTACTGTTTTTGAACAGCTGTGGCATGGTGTGCAATTGAACCCTGTTCCCTTTACAACACTAGGTAGATTTTGGAAATTGTTGAAAACTCTGACTGGTCTTAATGTTTAACCATCCGGAAGCAGTTGACTTCCTCTATAGATATTCTTGAAACACAGATGAATCCAGAATTCAGGATGTAGATGAGTCATTTTCTTTCTGGATCTCCCATGGCCTCCTCGAGAGTACTTCTTATGAGGCCGCTACAAACCCCAGTGCCAGAGCTCTCCATGGCTTCCTCCCACAGAGAGGCGCGTTCAAGGGAGTCCTGTGGGGTGTGAGTTGTTCAAGGGGAAAGCTAAGCTTTGTACAGGATTTAAAGAGCCCTGGAAATCTGTGAAGCTCTTCTGCTGCTGTTGCCTATGTTCATAGACTTTGGTACTATCTGCTTTCTCATCCCATAGCAGGCGAAAAATATTTTCAGAAATTTTTTGTTTCCACACAAAAATATTATTTAGATTTTACTTTTGGAGAGGGAAATTCAGAATTCTGTGGAAGAATTAAAATGCATCCAATACACTTTAAGACATCTTTAGGAATATAATGCCTATTAGGTTACAGGAAGAATTGTGACTTCTCCGATTTTGTTTGCTCACAATTTATCACATTGGATATTTTTTTTCTTTCATTCCAATAATATGTGCCAACCACTTGTAGGATCACAAAGTGCTTTTTCCGGCTGCCCTCAATTACTGCTCACCAGATAACTATGAACTTCATTTCAGGGACGAAGAAAGAGTTTGAAAATGGTGTTGCGACCTCCTGATACCCCACACAGGTGACAACAGACCAGGACACCAAAATCAGTAACCAGGCTTTGGATTGTATAATTTCTATTTAACTTCCCACATTATCCCATTATACTTAGGTGTTTGAAGGCCAGATCACCAGGGAAGAAAAGTATAAAAATTTGAGGATATATTTTCCAAAATTAATATTGATAGGGAAAAAATTAGCCTCAAAATGGGAAGAAGAGGCATATGGCGGGTTTCAATCTCTCTCTATCTGGTTCATAATCACACTTCTCTTCTGATCACAAAGCAGAGGTTTCTTCTGCCTCATACTGAATGTACAGATAATGGGAACCCCAGGTTTTGGGTCTAGGATTCAACAAACATTCCACCATAACAAGGTTCACTGCTTTCCAAGCTGGCATAAAATGGAAATGCTCTAACATTCCCATATGCAAACAACTTGCCAAAACAGTGTTGTGTTTCAAAAGCCATGTTCCAAACAGAGACAAGATCTCAGTACAAGCTGTGGGAGCAGGGTGAATTTATGGAGCAGAAAGTATGGGCTGAGGAAGAGATCAGCTCAGTAACAGTTTACTGGCCTTGCTGTTCTCTTAAGAGGCACTAATGGTAGTGGACTGGTGCAATGGAAGTAAACCCAGCTTCACTTAAAGCAGTAGCATGAAATTGGTTGCAATAAAATTATGCATTAAGTGTGCATTATGTTTAATAAGACTGGATTGCACTTCCCATGTTTACTCTGTGACTACTGAGGCTGATCCAATTTTCTAAAGTTCTCCAATTGGCTCACGAACGAATTTCTGGCCAGAAGGTCAAATTTCCCTTGCCGTTATTATATGTCCCTATTACTTTTCTGTGGCATTTACACTTTATATTCATTACCTTTTTTTTCTGTCTCTTGAACCTTCCCTATTCCAAAATGTTCCCTGTAGATGGCCCGTTTGACACAAATTAGAACAACCTTGATAGCTGTCAACTGGAGACTATCTGAGAACAAAAGGACATTACTGCAAACCAGCACTGGAGGTAATTTCTCGTGCTTTCTCTGAAGGCTTCTTAATGGCCTTTGAGAAATTGTACAGTTCAGATCTGCAACCCGGAGACAAAAGAATGAATGCTGGACAGCCTAGGAAGCATATGACTTGGTCTTTAGATTCTACTGTCCAGGGGTTGGAATATTATCATTAGAAAGTAGCAACATCTATTTTCATTTCATCATATGTATCTTTATTAATTCATCTAATTAGCAAACATTCATGGAGAATCTACTATGTTCCAGATACTGTGAATGTGATGGGAATGTACACCAATTAATAAGGCATGATCCTATTCTAATTTTATGGTCTAACAGGGATGGGATATAGGGAGACTAATACATAAAGATATAATCTCAAGACAGTGGATAAATGACATATTAGAGGAAAGAATGCAATGCTATGGCAGCAATAAGGAAGGATAATTAGTTTTTCTGGTGGAGAATAAATAGCCTTGGCAGAAAAGGTGAAACCATTTTATTTAAAAAATGGAAAAGGAGAAATGAAGGACATACTGAGCAGAGAGAACAGCATTGCAAGGCATGACGATGTGAAAGAGATGGTATATTTGGGAAATCACAAGTAGATTTCAAGGGGCCTTAAATGGTACAAGGGTCGGGATGGAATATAAAATAATAGGAAATGAAGCCGTAGGGTAAGGAAGGCTTAACTTCAATGACACTGAAGGTTTAGATATTAGTGAAGAGGAACTAAAAAGCCTCTTGATGAAAGTGAAAGAGGAGAGTGAAAATGTTGGCTTAAAGCTCAACATTCAGAAAATGAAGATCATGGCATGTGGTCCCATCACTTCATGGGAAATAGATGGGGAAACAGTAGAAACAGTGTCAGACTTTAATTGTGGGGGCTCCAAAATCACTGCAGATGGTGATTGGAGCCATGAAATTAAAAGACGCTTACTGCTTGGAAGGAAAGTTATGACCAACCTAGACAGCATATTCAAAAGCAGAGCCGATTTAAGGTCCATCTAGTCAAGACTATGGTTTTTCCAGTAGTCATGTATGGATGTGAGAGTTGGACTGTGAAGAAAGCTGAGCACCGAAGAATTGATGCTTTTGAACTGTGGTGTTGGAGAAGACTCTTGAGAGTTCCTTGGACTGCAAGGAGATCCAACCAGTCCATTCTGAAGGAGATCAGCCCTGGGATTTCTTTGGAAGAAATGATGCTGAAGCTGAAGCTCCAGTACTTGGGCACCTCATGAGAAGAGCTGACTCATTGGAAAAGACTCTGATGCTGGGAGGGATTGGGGGCAGGAGGAGAAGGCGACGACAGAGGAGGAGATGGCTGGATGGCATCACTGACTTGATGGGCGTGAGTCTGAGTGAACTCTGGGAGTTGATGATGGACAGGGAGGCCTGGCATGCTGTGATTATGGGGTTGCAAAGAGTCGGACACGACTGAGCGACTGAACTGAACTGAACTGAACATAGTCCTGGAGGCATCACTGACAAAGTCTCCCAAATTAAAGTTGGTCTTTTATTTCTAAAAACTGGTTTAAATTGAGTGAAAAATAAATAGGGCCCTTTTCAAACATCTTTCTGGAAGAATACATTGCATGTGTGCTAGTCACTCAGTCGTGTCCGACTCTTCGCGATCCCATGGACTGCAGCCCACCAGGCTCCTCTGTCGATGGGCTTCTCCAGGCGAGAATACAGGAGTGAGTTGCCATATTCTTCTCCAAGGATCTTCCCGACAAGGGATCAAACCCATGTCTCCTGTGTCTCCTTTCGTTGGTAGCAGATTCTTTACCACTAAGCCCCTGGGAAGTCCCAGAATACATTGAGGGGAATGTAGAATAACACATGGCTGATACATATTTTTGTATATATTATGCAATATATATGCATATAATAGGTATGTATATGTATTTTATTTTAGTACTTTAACTTTTTATTGGAATACAGTTATTTTATAATGTGTTAGTTTCTACTATACGGCAATGCGAATTAGCTATGTGTATACATATATCCACTCTTGCGGATTTCCTTTCCATTTAGATCACCGCAGAGCGCTTAGCAGAGTTCCCTGTGCTAGACAGTACGTTCTCATCAGGTATCTACTTCACACATTGTATTACTAGTTTATACATGTCAATCTCAATCTCGCAATTCATCCCCCCGCCTCTTTCCACCTTGGTATACACACATTCATTTTCCACTCCTGTGTCTCTATTTCTGCTTTGTAAATAAGATCAACTATACCAGTTTGTGTATGTATTTTAGATTTATACATGTGTCTTATAACATGGGCTTGACCGTACTCTCCCGTGACCTTTTACATAGTCATGGAGTTCAACCATGATGAATTAATGGGTGTCGTTTTTACTGTCCCACTGTAAACAACCCTAAAATTGAACATGTAGACATTGCACAGCAAAGAGTTCAGAACTCTAGGTTAAGAGGAGGGACACATGTAAGGTGCACTCCACATTCATCCTAGGTTTCTGCATGGGATTATTTTTTAAACTTCTGCCCACAGGAGTGGAGCCAAACAGAAAGCAGCAGTCTCCCTAGGCAATGGGTAACACAGATCAGAATTTAGGGCTGCTATGGTAGTTAAGTTTGCAAGGCAAGGTACTAGAGGAAGAAAACTATACAGACAAGGACCCCTAGAAAATTTCACAAAGTCCTACATTGTCT
This sequence comes from Aepyceros melampus, assembly GCA_006408695.1. NCBI lineage: Eukaryota > Metazoa > Chordata > Mammalia > Artiodactyla > Bovidae > Aepyceros > Aepyceros melampus. Next base: position 357,578 of record SJXQ01004814.1, on the reverse strand, counting down.
GTGAAATGGTGTAAGAACAACAACAAACCTTTTTATAAGTGTAAATTAAGTCTGTAGATAAATTCAAATGGAGCTCTAAAAAAAAAAAGTGCATTTGATTTGTCCCTTGCTTTATCCTTTAGGTAACTTTCAGATTCAACTCTCCCAAACTTTCCTTGCCAGAGTCAGATAGTCTCATCTTTAATGTCCTAAAGCACGTTTTATAATCTTTCCTAATCCCTCTATTATGCTGCATTGTGCATTGCATGTGGTTATCCACGACAAATGCTTGTTTTTCACACTATGCTGTGGGCTTCTCCATCTCTGCTTCCCCAGAGGTCAGTGGCTAAAACAAAGAATGATGGATAGATGGATAGAAGGGTGGATGAAATTTTTTCTGCCCACTCTTGCCACAATGGTCAGAACCAAAAAGAGTGAAAAATAAAAGGAGACAGATTTATATTCCTCTCCAAAAGAGGGAGCAATAGTTAATATCACCTGGATAGCTCTCAATATTAGCAAACTTAGGAAATTCAACTTAGGGCCAGATAAATCCTTAGCTTGCTGAATATATTTTTATCTAAATAATTTATGAAATTACTTATAAAATAAGCTTTCTATTTTATATGTATTTCATTTTTAGCATTCCAAATTCATATAAAAATATACAAAATTTTTATTTCATGATATGGACAATGTACTGAAATTCTGTTGCTAAATTTGCTACTTTTGATTAAGTCAGTTTGGCTGTCATCATCTTACTAAGTAATTTCTTTTCCACTTTTATTCCAAACATTATTGTCAAATTTTCAAGCATGCAGAAAAGTTGGAGAATTGTATGAGCACTATTATACACACCATGTAGACTCAATAATTATTAACATCTTGCTGTGTTTATTTTATGTCTCTACCTACATACATATAGGTATTTATTTTTTGCTAACAGTAATTTATAGACATTATGGCTCTTTACCCCTAAATATTTCACTCTGCATCCCCTAAAATTAAAAGCATTAGTCAACTTTACCCTAATACTATTATTTCATCCAGAAAATTAATAATCATTATCTAATGACTAGTCTATATTTAAAATTTTCCAAACTGATCCTAAATCACACTACATGGATTTTTTTTTTTTTCTTTTTTCAAACTAGGATCCATGAGGGCTTCTACATTTTGTTTGATTGTTAGGTCACTTTTATTTCTTTTCCTCGACAAAAGTCCCCACAGAAACTTTCTTTCATGACACACTTCTTGGAGACATCATGTCAGTTGTCATCAAAATATCCACGTTCTGAAGTTGTCTCATGGTTTTTTCCTGGTGTCATTTAACAGCTTCCTCAACTATCTGTGTTCCTTCTGCCCCAGAACTAAGGCTAGACTTGATTAAGTTCAAGTTATAAACAGTTTTTTTTTTTTTTTTTTTCAAAAATACATCAATGATGATACTAAGTATTCCATATTCCTTCAGAAAGCACATTATGTCAGGCTGCTCTGTGAAGAGTGATGCTAAATTCCATCACTCCATTATAAAGGATGGGATTTTTACTTTACTGGGAGCAATTAATCTCAACATGAACATTTAGCAGAGCTATGATCTGTGAAATGCCTAGGTGCCAGGCACTGTGTTAAATTTCTATCTCTTAAAACAATCTCATATGGTAAAGATAATGCTCTCCCTCTAAAGACAAAGAAACCAAAACTCTGGAAGGTTGACACTTTGCCCAACAGGAGGATCTCTTCTGAAGCCATATCCCCTACAACACTGATGTGTGTATAAGGATAGGGAGGGAGTTCTGGTTCTTAATCTATTTCTTTGTAGATAAAAAGAATAGCAATATTTTTCCAAAATCAGTAGCTGATGCCAATTTAGTCCCTGAAATGTGAGACGAAACTTTCATTCATGTTTTGACTCTTCAAAGTTGTCCTTATGATGTTCTTATTGAACATTCAGATTATTTTGAAAACAAAGTAAAACTACAAATTGATTCTTATTGAAAACCCATAGACCCTCTTGTTTGAGGAAAACTGATTTTATAATATCCTGAGTAACCTGTATAACACACAAGGTAATCATAAGACTATTTTAATTTGAATAAATGTCTTATATCAAATTTAAAAATCAATAGTTGAAGCTTTATCACTAAATAATCTTTCAAAGTAGCTTTAAATGTTTTACTTATTAAAAAACTGTCTTACAAATAGTTCTCCATTTTTAAACAAACACAAATATGATTGTTCTTAATAGAACTCAACTTTTTATTTTACACAGATATTAGCATTAAATTGTAATTTTGGAAACATATCTTCCCACTTGAACTTAGTGGACAAGAATGCAGGAATATGGGTGAGAAAACCTTTTCTCTCACAGCTATGAAATTTGCGGGAACTGACAGGTAAATCTACCTCAGGTTTTCTTTTTTTTTTTAATTGATTTTTATTTTTTAGTTTGTTTTGCTTTACAATACTGTATTCGTTTTGCTATACATTGACATGAATCAGCCACAAGTGTACATGAACTCCCAATCCCGACCCCCACCTCCCCTCTCCCGCCCCACACCTTCTCTCTGGATTATCCCCGTGCATCAGTCCCAAGCATCCTGCATCCTGCATCAAACCTAGACTGGCGATTCGTTTCACTTATGATATCATATATGTTACATTGCCATTCTGCCAACTCATCCCACCCTCTCCCTCTCCCACAGAGTCCAAAAAGCCGTTCTATACATCTGTGTCTCTTTTGCTGTCTTGCGTACAGGTTTATCATTACCATCATTCTAAATTCCATATATACGTGTAAGTATACTGTATTGGTGTTTTTCTTTCTGTCTTACTTCACTCGTATAATCGGCTCCAGCGTCATCCACCTCATTAGAACTGATTCAAATGTATTCTTTTTAATAGCTGAGTAATACTCCATTGTGTATATGTACCACAGCTTTCTTATCCATTCATCTGCTGATGGACATCTAGGTTGCTTCCATGTCCTGGCTATTATAAACAGTGCCGCAATGAACATTGGGGTACACGTGTCTCTTTCAATTCTGGTTTCCTTGGTGTGTATGCCCAGCAGTGGGATCGCTGGATCATAAGGCAGTTCTATTTGCAATTTTTTAAGGAATCTCCACACTGTTCTCCATAGTGGCTGTACTAATTTGCATTCCCACCAACAGTGTAAGAGGGTTCCCTTTTCTCCACACCCTCTCCAGCATTTATTGCTTGTTGACTTTTGGATCGCAGCCATTCTGACTGGTGTGAAATGGTACCTCATTGTGGTTTTGATTTGCATTTCTCTGATAATGAGTGATGTTGAGCATCTTTTCATGTGTTTGTTAGCCATTCGTATGTCTTCTTTGGAGAAATGTCTATTTAGTTCTTTGGCCCATTTTTTGATTGGGTCATTTATTTTTCTGGAGTTGAGCTGCATAAGCTGCTTGTATATTTTTGAGATTAGTTGTTTGTCAGTTGCTTCATTTGCTATTATTTTCTCCCATTCAGAAGGCTGTCTTTTCACCTTGTTTACAGTTTCCTTTGTTGTGCAGAAGCTTTTAATTTTAATTAGATCCCATTTGTTTATTTTTGCTTTTATTTCCAGTATTCTGGGAGGTGGATCATAGAGGATCCTGCTGTGATTTATGTCAGAGAGTGTTTTGCCTATGTTCTCCTCTAAGAGTTTTATAGTTTCTTGTCTTACATTTAGATCTTTAATCCATTTTGAGTTTATTTTTGTGTATGGTGTTAGAAAGTGATCTAATTTCATTCTTTTACAAGTGGTTGACCAGTTTTCCCAGCACCACTTGTTAAAAGATTGTCTTTAATCCACTCAGGTTTTCATGACAATAAAAGTATTTGTTTCATTGCTATCTTTTGCTCCATTCTCTTCCATCCTGAGGGGAAGGAAAACATCCAAGCTTTCAGAGACAACGTTTCTTACACTTTCTCTTCACACGGACTCTTCCCCTAAAGAGCAGTGCCTCTGAGCTGGGAGTATGTGGGGTCCTGAGAGAACACCCAGGATAGAAGACAGAGAACTCTCAAAGGGCGACTGTTGGCTGAAAAGGAGATAATTACTATCATGTGAGAATTTATATACTTATTTTGCATGTAATAAATGTCTTTAGACTCAGATTGGAAAATACCAGAATTGTCTACACTCCCTGTCTGCACCTCATACTTAATTCCCTACAGTCTGGCTTCTACCATCATCAACTTCATTTAAAGCTGCTTAGTCCTTATACAACTTGCTTTCTCTGTAGCATCTCATCATGTCGCACGTTCTTTCCTTGGCTCTCTCTCTTCCCTTGTATTACATTACACTCCACTGCCCTGTTTTCACTGTTTCTATGATCCTTGTTCTATATCTCTTTTGCCAGAATTCTCATTCTCTGCCCATACTGCACACATTGGTATTCCCCCCGGTGATGTCCTTGGCTATCTCCTCAAATTGCTCGCTCATTCTCAATGATTTCACCACCCCTGTGGCTTCAACCATAGCTTGTGTTTGGATGAGTCCCAACTCTGTCCAGGGAATACAAATCCCTTACCTCTCTCCTGGGCAACAGACCCATATGCATGACATCCTATGGTATATCTTCACTGGATATCCCCAAGGAATCTCAGACTGGGGGATATACCCCAATCTAAACTTAGCATCCCTTCTTCTATCCCCCAACTTGCTCCTCCTCCTTTATTCCTCATCTGCTTGAATGTAGTACCCTCTCATACCCCCCAAAGCTAGAAATGAGGGCTTCATCCTTGAATCTCCCTCCCTGCCCCACATCTTGTAAATCACCAAGTCCTGTGGGACTATTACTTAAATATTCTTTTGTCCTCTTCCTTCTTTTCTTACCAATAACCTCCTGTCTTACTCCATTTGGGGGCTGGATTCTGCAAGTTTCCTAACTGATGCTTCTGTCTCAATCTCTGTCCCCTCCCCCACTTGCATCTATCTGTTTTTGATGTCCAGGGAGTCTCCCTCAATTACAGACCTTTGCATATGGGATTCCTCTACATAAAACACTTCCTGGACTTCTTCTTGCCATTGGATAAGGTTGGAATTCTTTAGCTTAGCATAAAAGGTCCTTTGTGATCTGGTTCCTTTCTCCTTTTCCAGTGTCATATCTCAGTGCTACTTCTCTTAATCACACAGAAATACATATTCGTGGAATGCAAGTGCCTTCTTTTTTTTCTATGCTTTTGCACATACCACTCATTTAGTGAAGTGTCCTTCCTGACCTTTCTCAGCTAACTCACATATGTCCTTCAAGACTAAGTTCATACGTCACCATATCCAAGAAGCTTAGCAGGTCATTTATTTTGGCCACCGTCCCATCTACAGATTTACAGTCTCAAGTGATTAAATGTTTTGCCTATCTTTAGCAATGATTGATCAACTTTAAAATGTTGGGTCCTTACAGTACCTGTGTTTACTTAATATGTATAAAGATATTTCAACTCTCTTTCCTAATTAGCACTTTGCTATTTGTTGTTAAAGGAGTCTAGCTCTCAGCCTAACAGGCCTGGCTGGGCTCTAGATTCCATGCTAACTCTTATCTACACACAACTATGGAAAGCTAAGTGCTGCCCACATTTCTAAGCCATTTGTCCAGGAAACACTGTCACATACAGCTAGGCAAGTTGTGCACTATGTACACTCACAATAGAAATATGCCCCAATCTCTCCTCCATGGCAAATGATCAGCTGAATCCCAAATGCTACCATATGCTCCAACCACAGTCAATGGATTGGGTCACCTTCCATGGTGGGCTTGCCCAGTTTAAGCCTATGCTGGCATTTCTCTAGGAAATTACATTTTGGTTAGATCATTAGTTAATAGTTAGTCCTCTCAGATATCTGCCCTATGGGCAGCAAGAGGGGATATGCATGTTAAAAAAAAAAAAGAAAGAAGAAAAAACTTACATTTGAGAATCAGCCAGATTTGGATTTAAATTTTTGCTCTGCCAATTGTGTAATCCTAAGAACTGTGTGGATCACAGTAAACTGTGCAAAATTCTGAAAGAGATGGGAATATCAGACCACCTGACCTGTCTCTTGAGAAACCTGTATACAGGTCAGGAAGCAACAGTTAGAACTGGACATGGAAAAACAGACTGGTTCCAAATAGGAAAAGGAGTACGTCAAGGCTGTATATTGTCACCTACTTATTTAACTTCTATGCAGAGTACATCATGAGAAACTCTGGGCTGGAAGAAGCACAAGCTGGAATCAAGATTGCTGGAAGAAATATCAATAACCTCAGATATGCAGATGACATCACCCTTATGGCAGAAAGTGAAGAGGAACTAAAAAGCCTCTTGATGAAAGTGAAAGAGGAGAGTGAAAAAGTTGGCTTAAAGCTCAACATTCAGAAAATGAAGATCGTGGCATGTGGTCCCATCACTTCATGGGAAATACATGGGGAAACAGTGGAAAAAGTGTCAGACTTTACTTTTGGGGGCTCCAAAATCACTGCAGATGGTGACCGCAGCCATGAAATTAAAAGACGTTTACTCCTTGGAAGAAAAGTTATGACCAACCTAAATAGCATATTGAAAGGCAGAGACATTATTTTGCCAACAAAGGTCTGTCTAGTCAAGGCTATGGTTCTTCCAGTGGTCATGTATGGATGTGAGAGTTGGACTGTGAAGAAAGCTGAGCGCTGAAGAATTGATGCTTTTGAACTGTGGTGTTGGAGAAGACTCATGAGAGTCCCTTGGACTGCAAGGAGATCCAACCAGTCCATTCTGAAGGAGATCAGCCCTCATATTTCTTTGGAAGGAATGATGCTAAAGCTGAAACTCCAGTACTTTGGCCACCTCATGCGAAGAGTTGACTCATTAGAAAAGACTCTGATGCTGGGAGGGATTGGAGGCAGGAGGAGAAGGGGACGACAGAGGCTGAGATGGCTGGATGGCATCACGGACTCAATGATGCGAGTCTGAGTGAACTCCAGGAGTTGGTGATGGACAGGGAGGCCTGGCGTGCTGCGATTCATGGGGTCGCAAAGAGTCGGACACAACTGAGCGACTGAACTGAACTGAAGAAACCTCTTAGATCTCCTTGATCCTCGTTCTCCTTCATCGTATATTAACACTTAACCTACAGGGGCTGAATAGTAAAAAAATAAGTTATGTAGACCACCAAGCACTGATCCTGATCAGTTTATGTTTTTTCCTTCTTCCCATCAAACTATCAGCCTCTGTGGCACAAGCGGTCATAAATCAAGTTGTACCAAGGACACACATTGTCTACTGACTCAATCATTCTAAGTGTCCATTTCATCTGGGCATCTATAACATCCAGGGCTCAAAATAATAAAATGGATATTAGTCAGAAATCCTCAAGTTACATACCCTGAGTTCAGAGAAGAGAAACTTCAGCCAAAATTATTGCCACTTACATATTTTGGTTTTGCTGGATTTCTTCTTACTACTGCTTGCTGCTGCTGCTGCTGCTAAGTCGCTTCAGTCGTGTCTGACTCTGTGCGACCCCATAGACGGCAGCCCACCAGGCTCCCCCGTCCCTGGGATTCTCCAGGCAAGAACACTGGAGTGGGTTGCCATTTCTTTCTCCAATGCATGAAAGTGAAAAGTGAAAGGGAAGTCGCTCAGTTGTGTCAGACTCCTTAGCAACCCCATGGCCTGCAGCCTACCAGGCTCTTCCGTCCATGGGATTTTCCAGACTGCTTACCTGATTGTTTAGTATTTTTGTTGTGTGAATTCTCAACAAATATCTCATTTCTCTTTTAGCTGATATTGTTTCTCTCACTGCTGATGTTGCTATGAACGTTGGGATTGATTTATTGGAGAAGTGAGGGACTCTAGGATTCTCTTGTCTACAGTAGTTCTAGTTACTTGAAAAAACTCAACACATAGTAGCCCAGGCCAGAGATTCTTGAAGACATAATGTCTACAGGATCAAAGATGGCATTTGGAAACAGTAGGTAACAGTTTTCTGAAATTACTTCCTCCACATTCCAGCTCCCATAATTTTATGTATTTATGCATTTGATGGGTGTATGTTAAAGCATGCCTATGTGTGCTGCAGTCCATAGAGTCACAGGACATGACTGAGCAACTGAACTGATGTGATTGAGAAGGCTGGATGTGGGATTCATAGCATGTTTTAATGAGAGATGAAATGTATTTCCTGTATGGAGAGAACAGCTATCATTTCTTTGGACTTGTGTTCCAGGTAAGTCTTTGAACAATTCACTAAAAATACATAGCAAGCTTTATAATAGTTAAATTTCTCAGAGGAAAATTCCACATCTCCAAGGTAGACTACACTGTCACATGCAAGGAGGAAACTGACCTATATTAATATCCAAAAGGCTGTGGTCTAAGGAAAGAAAAAAAGAAACCAGGAGACAAAACTGAGAAGCAAGGAAGTAATGGACTTTTCTAGCCAGTTGGATTGTTTATGTCAACCTCAATCTTGATTCCACACTTAGCATGAAGAGACAATGAGCTCAGAGGAAAGGAAATGGATTTGCTGGGATACAGGAAATGAATTGGAATCCCACCCCCTAGCATTTTGGCAGTCACTAGCTTGTTTACAAATAGTCCAGTTCTCTCTCCCGGGCACATGGTAGGACTGAATTTTCCACCCACTTAAAGTTAGCTGTGGTCTAAGTCTGGTCAATGAAAACGTGAGCACAGTCAGGTGAATCACTTCTGAATGGCAGATTTAACAGTTGATGGATTCTCTTTTCTCATTGCCATAGTGATGGCCAATGCACCAGTTATAGCTGCCCTGTCAGCATGCAATCCAGAGTGAGGACCATGATGATTTAGAGAAGGATTCCTGATGGACCCTCAACTCCACACTTTGCAAGACAGGGGATTAAAGTTTTATTACTTGATGTCTCACGGATTTGGGGTTTGTCTGTTACTGCCACGTAATCCAGTCTATGCAGACTGATGCAAGTCTTTCTGTGGACCACTGAACAAAATTTTTGCTTCTTTGAGCATAGGTTTCTCATCTCCAAAATGGAGATAACTATAATAACAGCTACTCTCATCAACTCTTCCAAGGATCTAAAATTAGCATGTAAACTGTAAATCCTTTTAACATTGGCAAGTATCATCCCTGTCAGATTATCCATTATAAGGATGGAGGAATTTCCCTTCTCAAACTGACTTCAGAATATATTTCTTTCAAGGTTTGGCTTTGGATTATGAAGAGCAGTCTCAAGGATAATAAAAGCCTTCAATGGACTTTATCACCAGGCTTTCATTAAGGATCAGAATCCATTGCTTAAACACTGCCTAATAGAATCTGGGGCTTAAAACCAAAAAATCTGATAGTTGAAAGATTCCAGATCCAAGAGATTTGCATCCTATTGATCACTCGGCTATGAGCTGATAGAGCAGCAGAGTGCTCCACCAGACTATCTCTGTTCCCAAAGGAGAGGATATCCTTTTATTTGTCAGAGTTCTGAGATGGCATGTTGAACTTGTTACAATATTGCTTCTATTTTATCTTTTGATTTTTTAGCCGTGAGACATGTGGGATCTCAGCTCCCTGACCAGGGATCGAACCCTCACCCCCTGCATTGGAAGGCACTTTAACCACTGGACCACCACGGAAGTCCCTGAGATGGCATGTTAATAATGAAGTACCTACCACCAGTGATACAACCAGGAAGCCTGAGCCTTCTGTGTTACACAACTAACCATTCCTCTTCACCACCTCATCTCACCACCCCACTCTTGGGTTTCCTTCTTTACATTATATGTGTATGTCTGTGTCCCTTAGGAGACTGCAAAATCTCAGCTCATCTTTGGTCCCTGGGAAAGATTCCTGCTACAGTATCTGTGTTGGATGGTCACCAGATCAAAGCCCTTCCTGTAAAAGGGAAACTTACTATATCCCCAAACCTTTCTAACCATGAAAACAGACTTCTTTCTTTCTTTTTTTTAACCAGATCAGACCTTTTCAGAACTCTTAACCCCTGCTCAATTCTCACCTCCTAAAATAAAACAGAATACCCTGAGCCCTTTCTTATGGAGATTAGAAAGGCAATCACCATGATGGCCTTTAATCTTCAGTGCTCTTCATGGGCTCTGCTGTCTAGATCCTTCATCATTTTTATCAGGCCCAGACTCTAGCTTTCACTGCCCATCTTAAAATATGGTGCTTAGACCTATTCTATCAAGTAGAAAGTAATTCCCTTGGGGGTGGAAATGACATCTATCATGGTATCACTGCCTAACAAATTTTCTGGCTCATTATGGGGGCTCAATAAACAGGACTAAATAAATGCATGAATATAAACAGTACCCCTCAGGCATAGTCTTACCCAGTTCATCTTAGACTGCCTCTTTTTATCATGACCACAGGCTTCCTCTGTCCCACCGGTTCTCACTGCCACTTCCTGTCCTGTGTGTGACCACACAGGAAGGCGTCTGAATGTTCTCTGGGTCTTATCAGAGCAGTAGACTTGTCTGCAGGGCTAAACTCAGGCTCATCTTGCTAAGCTGCTGAAACACCCCAGGAACTGTCTCAGGACATACCACCTCCCTTGGCAACCAGGTGGGAAGCACAGTCTCACCTCAGCCTAAAATTTTCCATGAGGTCTGTTCCTGCTTCCTCCAGACTTACTCCATGTCACCTACCACCCACCTCCACCATGCCTCTGTACTCTGATCTCCTTGTTCCTTGAAGACACCATGATTCTTCTTGTCTCAAGACCCTGGTACATGCTCTTTCCTCTGCTCCAAAGGTTCTCTCTCAACCTCTTCACTCATCTGCACCCAAACATCATTTCCTCAGAGGAGTCATTCGTGACCCCAGACTAGAATTGGATGTTATTCGATTTTCCTAGCATGGTACCTCTTTCCTACAGAGAAGGAATGATGGTTTATAATGACACATTCATTTATGTCTATTTCTAAGTTTCCTAAGGGCAGGATAAGGACTTTATTTATTTTGATCATTTCTATGTCACAGTATCTAAAATAGCACCAAATTCATAGTAGGTACCCAAGAACTATTTGTTGGTAGAAGAAGTCACATCTCTCTTTCTAAACTCGAAAGCTCTGTAAGGACACAGACCATTATTTTTTCAGATCGCAGTATGCCTAAGGACCTGCATAGTAGCTGGTGCAAAACACGTACTCAATAATCACACAAAAAAGGGAAAGGGTGGAGGGAAGGGATATTTAGGGAGTTTGGGACTGCCACATACACACTGCTATATTTAAAGTGGATAACCAACAAGGTCTTAACTGTATAGCGTAGGGAACTCTGCTTAATGTTATGTGGCAGCCTGGATGGAAGGGGAGTTTGGGGGAAAATGGAACTTGTTTGTGTATGACTGAGTCTGTCTGCTGTCCACCTGAAATTATCACATCTTTAATTGACTATACACTAATATAAAATAAAAAGTTTATTTAAAAATAAAAAATTGAAACTTCCAACACACAAAAGTCCAGGACCAGAAAAATAAGGAAAGAAGAGAAACCTTTCCAGTTGCTTATCTTTTTCTCAGAATCACAGATTTCTAACATCTTACATCTATTCTAGGGTTTGGTATGACATATTCATATTTTATGCAGAATAAAACACAAAATATATTTAACTTCAAAAAACCAATCATGTGAATAAATAAGGAAGGAAAACAGGGTGAAGGGGAAAAAGAACAGACTGAAGAGACAAAATTAGCAATAAAATCCCCTTTACCAGGGTTTCCCAGGTGGCTCAGTGGTAAAGAATCTACCTGCCAGCACAGGAGACATGGGTTCAATTCCTGGGTCAGGAAGATCCCCTGAAGGAGGAAATGGCAGCCCATTCTAGTACCCTTGCCTAGAGAATCCCATGGACAGAGGAGCCTTGAGGACTTCAGTCCATGAAGTCATAAGAGAACTGGACACAACAGAGCAACTGAGCATGCACACACCCTCAAAAGGGTCTCAATTCGGCCAATAAGTCATATTCAGCCATAAGGCACACCGTAGCTGTGTCTCACAATGTGTCATAGATATTTTTAGGTCAAAAGAGCAAAGGGTGAGAGAGATTAGGTCTTGGAAAGTTGCATGTCTCTAGAGGAGTCACAGGGCAGTCAGAAAGCCAGATAAGGATACTTCACATTCTGGTAGTTCTAGAAGATTCTCAAGGAGCCTCAGGGGTGTCCTCAGACTCCAATGGGCTGCTTCTATCTAATATCTAAGATATTCTATCTTCCATCTATCAGGAACTAGCCTGTTACATAGTGGAAAAATCAAAATATCTCCTATCATTTCCCTGCCCCATTACACACATGCACACGCACACACAGACACAGTGAAGATGGAAGCAGAGAAGTATGTGACTTTTTCTATTTTCTCAAATCTCCAAAACTCAAGGCTTCCAACTTCAAATTTCTCATCTCATTCATATTCCCCAGGTTGAAACTGATGGAAGCCTTAAAAGAGAGAGACATGTTTGAGCCCAGATCTAAAGCAGTAAAAGCTATTCTGCCTTGTTCCTCTAGCTCTTCTTATGGCAAAGTTTTCAAAGTTGAAATTCTGTGTTAGTTATCAAGCTTAACAGAAGACAGAGTCAATGCATAACCTTTACATTCTATGAACTAACAGTTCTTGGAGTCCAAAATCTGTGTTCCAGTGTGCAATAAGTTTCTTTTCCAAAAGTTCTTATCACCCTGAACTTATCTTTCTATGGATTGTAATGATAGGTTCCTGTAGCTGAAGTCACAGAGGGTGACTGAGCGCCAACTCTTTCCACACCCTAGTATGAATTTTGCTGAGCACACTTAACAGGAACAAATACTTTCAGTGCACATGCGTGCACATGCATACACACATCCACAACCAGTGTCTATGTTTCTTTGTGTATATACACAAACACATTTACACACACACACACCTGTATTCAGATTACACCACAATGCATATTTCCATAGAGATGAATGTTGCCACTCTTCATAGATGGATATGGTTCAACAAGCATATATATATATATATATATATATGTTGATTTATGAATATTTACATACATATTCATATATGAATTTATATATTCACTCATTCATTCAACAAATATACCAAACGTCTCCTATAGTCAGGCTCTATTCTAGAGGCTTGGAATATATCTGTGAACACACAAGACAAATATCCTTGCCCCTTCTAGAAATTACATTCCAGTCTGGGGGGGACAATGTTTAAGAGTAAACATAATAAATAAATTAAATGATATCTTAGAAGGTAAGTGCTACAATAGACTGAGATCAGAATGTGGCTGGAGTGGGTGGTTTACAATTTTAAACAGGATAATAGAGTGCTATGTAGATTTCATTGAGAAGCTGATGTTTGAACAAAGACATAGAAAGTGCGAGAATATGTGATAGCTGTGGGATAGGGTTTTCCAGTTATAACCACGGCAAAGACCTTGAGGTGACAATGTATCAGACACTATGGAACAGCAAGGCATATCTTAGAATGTAAAGATGGAGGGAGAATACGTTATAGGGAATATGGTCAGAGAAATGCTGGAGACCAGATCATATAAAGCATATAGGCAATATACAAGGTGCTGTGCATGTATATGGAGTACGTGTACAGCCATGCTTGTATTTTCAGTCTTTTTTTTTTCAACATCCTCCTCAGCTTTATTGAGGTATATTTACACACTATAAAATTCACCCATTTAAGTATACAGTTCAGTGGCTTTTAGAAATTACAGAGTTTTTACAACCATCACTGCAATCTAACTTCAGAATATTTTCATCAGCTTCCAAGGAAACTCCATGCCCATTTGCAGTTATTTTTCAGCCCTAAGCAACCACTTTCTACTTTCTGTCTCTGTGGATTTGCCTATTCCGGACAATTCTTATAAGTGGAATCATACAGTATGTAGTCTTTTGTGTCTGGCTGCTTTCAAAGTTCATCCATGCCATAGTTGTGTACTTCATTCCTTTTTCTTTTTAATTAATTTTTATTTTTTAGTTTGTTTTGCTTTACAATACTGTATTCGTTTTGCTATACATTGACATGAATCAGCCACGAGTGTACATGAACTCCCAATCCCGACCCCCGCCTCCCCACTCTCGCCCCACACCTTCTCTCTGGATTATCCCCATGCTCAGTCCCAAGCATCCTGCATTCTGCATCAAACCTGGACTGGCGATTCTTTTCACTTATGATATCATACATGTTACACTGCCACTCTGCCAACCCATCCCACCCTCTCCCTCTCCCACAGAGTCCAAAAGGCCGTTCTATACATCTGTGTCTCTTTTGCTGTCTTGCGTACAGGTTTATCATTACCATCATTCTAAATTCCATATATATGTGTAAGTATACTGTATTGGTGTTTTTCTTTCTGGCTTACTTCACTCTGTATAATCGGCTCCAGCGTCATCCACCTCATTAGAACTGATTCAAATGTATTCTTTTTAATAGCTGAGTAATACTCCATTGTGTATATGTACCACAGCTTTCTTATCCATTCATCTGCTGATGGACATCTAGGTTGCTTCCATGTCCTGGCTATTATAAACAGTGCCGCAATGAACATTGGGGTACACGTGTCTCTTTCAATTCTGGTTTCCTTGGTGTGTATGCCCAGCAGTGGGATCGCTGGATCATAAGGCAGTTCTATTTGCAATTTTTTAAGGAATCTCCACACTGTTCTCCATAGTGGCTGTACTAATTTGCATTCCCACCAACAGTGTAAGAGGGTTCCCTTTTCTCCACACCCTCTCCAGCATTTATTGCTTGTTGACTTTTGGATCGCAGCCATTCTGACTGGTGTGAAATGGTACCTCATTGTGGTTTTGATTTGCATTTCTCTGATAATGAGTGATGTTGAGCATCTTTTCATGTGTTTGTTAGCCATTCGTATGTCTTCTTTGGAGAAATGTCTATTTAGTTCTTTGGCCCATTTTTTGATTGGGTCATTTATTTTTCTGGAGTTGAGCTGCATAAGCTGCTTGTATATTTTTGAGATTAGTTGTTTGTCAGTTGCTTCATTTGCTATTATTTTCTCCCATTCAGAAGGCTGTCTTTTCACCTTGCTTATAGTTTCCTTTGTTGTGCAGAAGCTTTTAATTTTAATTAGATCCCATTTGTTTATTTTTGCTTTAATTTCCAGTATTCTGGGAGTGGATCATAGAGGATCCTGCTGTGATTTATGTCAGAGAGTGTTTTGCCTATGTTCTCCTCTAAGAGTTTTATAGTTTCTTGTCTTACATTTAGATCTTTAATCCATTTTGAGTTTATTTTTGTGTATGGTGTTAGAAAGTGATCTAATTTCATTCTTTTACAAGTGGTTGACCAGTTTTCCCAGCACCACTTGTTAAAAAGATTGTCTTTAATCCACTGTATATTCTTGCCTCCTTTGTCAAAGATAAGCTGTCCATAGGTGTGTGGAATGAGTTTACTACCCAAAGCAATCTACAGATTCAATGCAATTCCTATCAAGATACCAGTGGTATTTTTCACAGAGCTAGAACAAATAATTTCACAATTTGTATGGAAACACAAAAAACCTCAAATAGCGAAAGCCATCTTGAGAAAGAAGAATGGAACTGGAGGAATCAACCTGCCTGACTTCAGGCTTTATTACAAAGCCACAGTCATCAAGACAGTATGGTACTGGCACAAAGACAGAAATATAGACCAATGTATTTTCAGTCTTAAACTTATTTAGCCTTATGTGTATTTTAAGTATGTTATACACATATAGAAAATTATACATTGTGTATATATGTATTTGTGTGATATTCTTTTTATTTTGTCTAGATATGCTATACCTAGGATAGTGGATGTCCAGTCATATATTTATTGTGCAACAGAATGTTGCTTTGTTGTTCAGTTACTAAATCATGTCCAACTCTTTGTGACCCCATGGACTGTAGCCTACCAGGCTCCTCTGTCCCGGGAATTTCCCAGGCAAGAGTACCGGAGTGGGTTGCCATTTCCTTCTCCAGGGGATCTTCCTGACCCAGGGACTGAACCCACGTCTCCTGCTTGGCAGGTAGATTCTTTACCACTGAACCACCTAGTAAGCCCGCAATTGAATGTACATGTGAGCTTATAGGCTGAAATGGCACCCCATATATGTGAGTGTGTATGTGTGTGCTTATGTACTACACTGGTGCACATGTCTACAGATAGTCATAGGTAAGGTGAAGGTGAAGTCGCTCAGTCGTGTTCGACTCTTTGCGACCCCATGGACTGTAACCTACTAGGCTTCTCCGTCCATGGGATTCTCCAGGCAAGAATACTGGAGTGGATTGCCATTTCCTTCTCCAGGGGATCTTCCTGACCCAGGGATCGAACCCGGGTCTTCCACATTGGAGGCAGACGCTTTAACTGCTGAGCCACCAGGGAAGCCACACAGATAGTCATATGTCACTGTAAATGATAGGAAAATCTCACACTTATACGAACTGTCTGCAAATTCATGGGCTTTCTCTGTAGGCATCTGGCAGAAGGCAGCTAGCCACGTCATTGCTCCTCACAAGGGAACCCCACCATAAGGCAGAAAGCAGCCATGCTGAATGGATGAGGAGACAGGTCTTAAAAGACTGTGAGTCTTGAATCATGAAACTGGAGAAGACAGCAAAGCCATGAGCAGCTGAGAAAAATGCAAGGTTTTCTGACATCAATAAATTATTGGCCTGATTCTGGCACTCAGTCATTTACCTTGAGCATCAGAAGTGCCAGCCTGTTCTGTCAGATCCTACTAGAGAATTGCTTTTATCTTTCTTATTCTTTTTCTTCCACTTGTTGCTGGCAAATAAATTGCTGATACACATGAATTTTAATTTTAGGTTTTATTTTTAAAAAACATGGTGTATAGGGTAAGATATAAGGTTGGTGTTTTTTTTTTTTCTATTTTCCATACTTGTCAGAGTTGTAAACTTAAAGCCAAGTTAATTAAAGTCAATGGAGAATGTATTTTTTTTTATTAAACTTTCTCTTGCTATTGATTTTGCCCTTTCATACAAACAGTACAGACTTAGCCCTCAAAATCAAAAATACTGTAGAGCAAAGAAAAGGAATAATCAAGCTCCCAAGGTGATTTACAAACTCTGACACAGGATTTCAGAGGTGGCTAGGGTTTCAGGGGTGGCTGAACTGGCAAGATGTTGAGAAACTAGGTCAGCTAAGGACAGACAGACCCAGCTGTGAGCCAGCTGAATTTGTGAGGCCAAATTCCCAGGTACATTTGGCTTATAAAAGCTGTGGTTTCTTCACAGTACAAACATCTGGACCATTGCAACAGTCTCCTAATTTTTATTCCCACTTTCAGTCTAACCCCTCCAATCCATTTTCCATCCAGGATGTAGATACATCTTCCCAAGGCATAATTCTGATGATATCATTTGTAAGCTGAAAACTTTCAATGACTTCCTCTATCCAAGTATCTGCAAACTACAGGCCGGATCCAGACCACCAGCAATTCTTATAAATAAAGCTTTATTGGAACACAGACATGCTTTTTTGTCTCTGTATTTTCTATGGTTGTTTTCATGTTACAATAGCAGAGATGAGTAGAGACATATCACCTTTACAGCCTGAAACATTTTCAATCTGCTTTTTTATGAAAAGAGCTTGCCAATCCCTGCTCTAATGTGTTAAGTAAGAACCATAGTCTCAGTCTAGCATTTAAGACCTTCCAAACAAATGCTTGATGCATTGGAAAAGACCCTCATGCTGGGAAAGATTGAGGCCAAGAGGAGAAGGGGGCAACAAAGGATGAGATGGTTGGAGGGTATCACTGACTCAATGGATATGAGTTTGCGCAAACTCAGGGAGAGAGTGAAGGACAGGGAAACCTGGCGTGCTGCAGTTCATGGTGCCACAAAGAGTAGGACATGCCTTAGCATGTCTGCTAAGAACAAACAATTCCTTCCCACTTTAATTACTATCCTTCTTTTATTAATAACATGGCTCCATGTTAGAATCATTTTCAGCCAGTCAGTGCTCCCCAAACACTCAACAGCAGAGTGAAGATTGCTCCATGTCCATTGCCGCTTCTTCTGGTTACAGCACTTGACTTTTGCTTTGGAAGACTGCTCCCCTTCAACTTTCAATCTTTGTGTTTCTTGGGGGCTAACCTTATCCCTCACCCCAATAAAGAATAATGACAAGAACTGGCAATTAGAGTATTCCATTCTTTTATTATGATTGATTCCGAAATAGTCATGTGACTGAAGCTACCCAATGGGGCATAATTTGTGTTTAATTATTTCTCAAACTATTGGGAAAGAAAAACTCTTTTTTCCACTGAGGTTCTTGAGCCTATCAACTGTAGCCAGTACTAGGGAGAGAAGACTTGAGAATTAAGTCAAAATAGATGGAAGTAGAACCGGTCCATCCTAAGGGAGATCAGTCCTGGGTGCTCATTGGAAGGACTGGTGTTGAAGCTGAGACTCCAATACTTTGGCCACCTGATGTAGAGAGCTGACTCATTTGAAAAGACCCTGATGCTGGGAAAGATTGAGGGCAGGAGAAGAAGGGGGTGACAGAGGATGAGATGGTTGGATGGCATCACTGACTCAATGGACATGGGTTTGGGTGGACTCTGGGAGTTGGTGATGGACAGGGAGGCCTGGTGTGCGGTGGTTCATGGAGTCGCAGAGAGTCGGACACAACTGAGCAACTGAACTGACTCACTAGAGCCACTCTAGATGAAGAATCTGATCCCAATGGCCTATTGTAGGTATCTGGTTTGAACTATACCCAAAGCAAGACTATTTATATACTTCTTACGTGTAGGAAATGATAAGGTCTCTTTTTGTTCCTGAGAGCTTTTCCCTGGTGGCTCAGAGGTTAAAGCGTCTGCCTGGAATGCAAGAGACTCGAGTTCAATCCCTGGGTCAGGAAGATCCCCAGGAGAAGGAAATGGCAACCCACTCCAGTACTCTTGCCTGGAGAATCCCATGGACGGAGGAGCCTGGTGGGCTACTAGTCCATGGGGTCGCAAAGAGTCGGACACGACTGAGCGATTTCACTTCACTTCACTTCACTTTGTTCTTGAGAAGCTTGAATAGGTTTCTGCCCCTTATAATCCAAACAGTCCTGCTGTGAACACTCCTCCTGTTTCCTTAACTATATGTCGTGGCTCTGTCTCCTCCCTCAGCTTTGAATGCCTTCTTCCTGCTTCTCCCTGACTGTATTTTATCCTCTCTCAACCTCATTTTTCTGAAACCTTGCTTGTCCTCTCAATGAAATACAGTCTCTACTTTTGAGCTCCGTACCTTAATTCTACCTTTCTTGCCAACTAGACCCATACTTTGTGCCTTGTACGAAGAACATGGAAATGTTTGTTGAATAAATAAACAATTCCTGGTGTGGAAAGAATGATTCTCTTAAAGATTAGATTTGAGATTTTGGGGCTCCAAAATCACTGCAGATGGTAACTGCAGCCATGAAATTAGAAGACGCTTACTCCTTGGAAGAAAAGTTATGACCAACCTAGATAGCATATTCAAAAGCAGAGGCATTACTTTGCCAACTAAGGTCCGTCTAGTCAAGGCTATGGTTTTTCCTGTGGTCATGTATGGATGTGAGGGTTGGACTGTGAAGAAGGCTGAGCGCAGAAGAATTGATGCTTTTGAACTGTGGTGTTGGAGAAGACTCCTGAGAGTCCCTTGGACTGCAAGGAGATCCAACCAGTCCATTCTGAAGGAGATCGGCCCTGGGATTTCTTTGGAAGGAATGATGCTAAAGCTGAAGCTCCAGTACTTTGGCCACCTCATGCAAAGAGCTGACTCATTGGAAAAGACTCTGATGCTAGGAGGGATTGGGGGCAGGAGGAGAAGGGGATGACAGAGGATGAGATGGCTGGATGGCATCACTGACTCAATGGATGTGAATCTGAGTGAACTCCGGGAGTTGGTGATGGACAGGGAGGCCTGGCGTGCTGTGATTCATGGGGTCACAAAGAGTCGGACACAACTGAGCGACTGAACTGAACTGGACTGAGGGTATGGGGGCATGAGAAATGCCTCAGACTGAAGCAGACTTTCACTTGAAATCACAAAACTAGCTCTGATTGTTTAGTAGCATTAAATGTTTAGAAATGATGCAGAAGCACACTGCGGAAAGCAATATGGAGGTTTCTCAAAACGCTGAAACTAGAGCTACCATGTGATCCGGCAATCCTACTCCTGAATAAATATCCAAAAAACCCAAAACAGTAATTTGAAAACATACATGAATCCCAATGTTCATAGCAGCTTTTCATAATTGCCAGGATATGAAACTAAGTGCTTATTAACAGATGAATGTATAAAGAAGATGTGGTATCTACATACAATGGAATACTACTCAGTCATTAAAAAGAATGAAACTTTGCCATTTGTAGCAACATGGATGGACTTGGAGGGCATTAACGCTAAGTGAACTAGGTTAGAGAAAGAAAAATTCTGTATGATATCACTTATATGTGAAATCTAAAAAATACAACACTAGTGAATATAAATAAAAGAAGCAGCAGACAACAAATCTAGAGACACTCTATTAATAGTAGTAATTACCAATGGGGGGGAAGAGTGGGTAGGGGCAGTATCGGGATAGGGGAGTAAGAGATACAAACTATTAGGTGTAAAATAAAGTGGTGGCACAGTGGTTAAGACACTGCTTCCAATGCAGGGGGTGCAATTTCGATCTCTGGTCAGAGAAATAAGATACCGCACACTCTGCGGTATAGTCAAAAGATGTAAAGAAAGAGATGAGGATATATTTTATAATAACTATAAATAGAGGATAACCTTTAAAAATTGTGAATCACTATATTGTACACCTGTAACTTACATAATGCTATACTTCAATTAAAAAATTAAAATAGGTATGGTAATAAAAATAAAAACATAAAAGTGTTGCAAGGGCAGTACAAAGAGAGCTTATATCTTTTTCACCCAGATTTCTCAGTTGTCAACCTTGGGCTATATCTTTGGTCCCCACCGTACACACATAAACACACACACACACACCACACATATGCACACTGTTCTTGTTCTTTTCTTCAGTCTCTTGAGATCAGTGTGTGTATCTCCAAAACAGACATAAACCCTTTCCGTCATTATGGCACCACCGTATACAGGCCACATGCAGCTGTGGCTCTCAACACCGTCCAGTTTTTACTTTGTGATCTAGAATCCAATTCAGTACCAGGCATTGCCCTTGGTTGTTACGTCTCTTGAGTTCCTCCATCCTTTCCAGTCTTTCTCGAACTCGACAGGATGACAAGCCTTTCATTCCACAGGATGTTGCTCAATCTGGTTCATCCAGTGTCTCCTCATGACTAGCCCCAGAGCATGTGTTTTTGGCAGAAATAGCACAGACTTGCCGCTCTGTTCCTCATACTGCATACCTCTCCATACTGCGTGGAGAGGCACCTAATGTCACTCTGGCCAACCCCAGATGATGCCAAACCTTGATCACCGGGTCAGATCACTTTCCGCCAGCTTTTTTCACTCTAGTGTCCCCATATTTATCTTTGTGATTGGTAAATATTTTATGTAGTAAGGTATTCCAAAGTAAGCAATATCCTGTACTTCCATAAGTCTCCACTCGCCTACTTCAGAGTTTATTAATAATTCCTACTTGAAACAGCCACCACCCTGGTAAGGACTATCTGTATTCCTCACCCCCACTACATTTATAATTTATTAGTTGGCATTTTACTACAAGGGGCTTCCTGAGTAGCTCAAACAGTAAAGAATCTGCCTGCAATGCAGGAGACCTGGGTTCAGTCCCTGGGTTGGCAAGATCCCCTGGAGAAGGGCATGGCAACCCACTCCAGTGCTCTTGGCTGGAGAATTCCATGGACAGAGCAGACTGTGGGCTCCAGTTCACGGGGTCGCAAAGAGTTGGACACAACTGAACAACTGACATGACACAACAGCATTTTACTACAAGGAAGAACTTTCTTTTCTCTCCCTCTTTACTATGGATGCAATAATTCCTATTTTCGACAACAGAAGGCAATCTGTTATAATCATTGAATTCTTAGAGTGTCCTAGATTTTGTCAGCAGGAGCCCCTGATTCCAATTTCCTTTTGACTTGTCCCCATATTCTTTGAGCACTTTCCTACTTCCAGTTGCCAAAACTTTGGGAGCTCATGTTACATTTGTCTTGTCCCAGCTCTGGAGTCAACCTTTTTTCCGAGGGGCCTTGACTCCTTTTAGTGGAAAACTCTATTTGGAAAGCAAGATAGGAGAGCTGGTGTACTCATTGCCACTGGAATGGCATTGTTTCTAAGCCCTTTTAGCAGACAGAGGTAAGAAACGTGCACATACACCACATTAACACACACGTGTATACATACATTTATATACATCTATGTCTATTTCTATATCTATTGATAGGTAGGTAGGTAGAGATTTCAAAACAAAGCTATGAATTTACTCTATCTCCAATTCCAACCTAACACCTGAGATTTCTTTCTGGCTTCCTTTTCCCATAATTGTAAATGTCTTCTCTGATTATGCTCAATATTGACTCTAATATTTAAAAAAAAGAACTTGAAAGCAAGAAATTCTTGACTTTGCATTTCACTAGAGAGCTGAGAATGTGTTAAAGATACAAGGGCTAAATAGATCAGTGTTGTCCTCTGGTGCCTGAATCATGTTAAACCTGGCTCTGGCAGTGGAACTACTGACTGGAAAACTTTTCAGGAAATCAGGAGGCTAATTGTCTGCCTTGCTGTCTAAACTCTCTAGCTGGCAATGGACCCTCTTTAATCGGTCTCATAGGCTTCTTAAAATGAGAAATGAAAAAATATTTTCAAGATCTCTCTGTGGCTCTCCAGAGATGGATGCTGTTTATATACAAAGAGTAATCATTGTTGCTGTGTGGAAAAAATGTTTTCCAGAATATCTGCTCTTCTCAGGCTGCTAAAGAGGTGAAGCAGCTACCGATGGCATTAGGTGCAATAACATAAGTCAAAATGAATTACAAACAACCCTCAACTCCCATATTTTTTTATTTATTTTACTTAAAAAAAAATACTGTACCCCACAAGCAATGCAAGTGAACCTGTGTTGCCACTTAACAGACACAAAGCTTTCAATCCCGGGGTCCAGTGGGGCATGCTGTCTGGGGTGAAGCAGACAACAAGCAGAAGAGTGGCCTTGATCCAAGACCTGCTTTGCCTTTTCTTCAACTCTAACAACCCAAAAAGGGATGCTCTGTCTTGCTAAGTCCCTTCTTTTGGAAGGAGGAAATTGATTAGACTAAAGAGGTTTCCATTAAATGGATTGAGTGACTTTCTCAGCATCACATGAGGTGATACACGTAGAATCAGGTCTCAACCAAAGAATGTATGGTCTTTGTTCATCTAACAGCTGCCCTGCAGCCCTTAGATCTGGGTTTCATAGACCATGTTTATCCATTGCTAGCTATATTTCAGACCATTAAACCTACAGACATACATAGACATGATCTCTGTTTCTGGCCCTTTCTGGGATCACACAGAATAGCCCAAATGGAAGAACCATCTAATTCCCTCATTTTATAAATGAGAACACAAAGGTAACAAGATTTGTCCAAAAAGGATTCTACTCTACTGTGCTTGACTTACTCTTCCCTGTATTAGTTCTCCTGCATTTAAAAGTTAAATCTTGGTTAAGGGTCAGCTCTGGATTTAGCTACCTTTCCAGATATCACATTTCCTCCAAACTTTTATGATAAAAGGAAATGCTATCCTAACCCTTTCCTCTCATTCAGTCTCATACTGCATGCCTAGTGCGTCCATCAATGTGGCATGGTGCAAAACACACTGAAATGACTCTCATCTTGGCTCTGCCACCAACAGCTGGGTGACATTGGGCAGGTCCATTGACCTCTCTGAACCTCAGTTTCCTCATCCGTGAAAAGGAGGTATTGAGTTAAAATATCCATTCATTCCACAAGCAAATATAGAACAAAACAGAAATGCCCTCCTCCTCTCACCTAGTCTAGTCCACCTTAGCCATGACATGAGATGGGCTTTCCTGGTGGCTCAGACTGTCAAGAATCCACCAGCAATGCAGAAGAGGTGGGTTCAGTCTCTAGGCTGGGAAGATTCTCTGAAGAAGGTAATGGCAACGCAACGCACTCCAGTATTCTTGCTTGGGGAATCCCATGGACAGAGGAGCCGGCAGACTACAGTCCGTAGGGTGGCAAAGAGTCAGACACAAACGAGTGACTAAGCACACGTCTGTGCATGACCTTAGATAAGTTATCAGATCTGCCATGAACTGAGTTTTCTCAACTGTGTAGTGGGAATAACAGAATTACCTACTTCATCGCTTTGTTGTGAAGATTAAGAGACGACTATGTAAAGCACTTACAGAGGTAACTGGACATAAGGCAAGCTCTCAAAATTTGCTGATTGTTTTCATTATTGTAGCTATCATCATTATTATTGCCACTGTCTCCCTGCTCCCAGGCTTATACTTTTTCCTCTGCTTGACTTGAGCTTCCTCTCATCTGTTGATTCAAATCCTACCTGGCTTTCAGGACCTGGTTCAAATACTCTTCCACAAAGCCCTGCCCTATTCCCTCCAAACTCTTCCTTGGAACATTCACCCGTGATCCTCTGAAATCTCAACCTCATTTGAATATGTATTATCTCTTTCTCTAGGCTCCTGAATGGCAGGGCTTCTAGCTGACTGATCTTTAATCCAAAAACCTAGCACAGAACCCAGCAACTTGTAGGAAAGCAGTAAATATTTGTTGAATGAATGAGCTATAACATTGCTCTTATATAGCAGATCTACTTAGTTGTATAAATAGTTGCATTGGTTTCATATCAATATACCTGAGAGAGATTTTTTCCTAAGTGTTGTTTATAAAACAACTGATGATGTAGACCAAAAACATACATTAGTAATGCCAAATGCTGGTCCTTAGATCAGTTCATTTCAGGTTATCTTTGGAGATATTTTAGATATAAAAAATTTGATGCCCTCCTCCAAAACATTCTGACTCAGTAGATCTGGTTGGGAATGGAGAAAACCCCCAAAATTGTTCTTTTTGAAAAGTTTCACAAATGATTGTGAGGTGTAACCAAAATGGAGATGCTCAAATGTATGTTACACTGTAACAATGTTCCTAATTTTTCTCCCTCAAATGACTATTTAAATACACAACCACACAGCCTGAAAGGTATTTTGCTTTTTATGTTCATCACAATTAATATTTTCTTCCTACACTGAGGATCCTCAATGAATGATACCAGCCATTAAGAGGGAGCATATTGGAAAAAAGCAATACTCTAATTGGCAAAAGAAGTAGGTTCTAGAACACACATAGGCAAATATGTATTAAATTTGAATAACCTACTTATCCTGAGTTTTAATTTCCCCTTTTTAAAAAATTCAAGAGTTATAACAGCAGCATGAAGCTAGTTTGGAGATCTTGAGGTCATCTTGGCTATTCAGATTCATCCCATCCCAGTGCTACTTGATTTTGCTGGTATAGCCCTGTTATAAGTGAAAGTATTCTAAGGGCATCATGGAAGTACGTTGAAAAACACTGGTTTTCCAGAGTCTTTAGAAGGGCAGGGGCTTTTCTTCACTATTTGGAGGGAGAATCAACAGCTTTGTGTATAAACTGTGCTCTGAGCCACAGAATTCCAAAAGCCCATCTGATGCCCCTTTATGGTTTAGATGTCAGGGAAATGCTAATTCTATTCAACTCAAGAAGCCTGGTGGGCTGCAGTCCATGGGGTCAAGAAGAGTCAGACAGGACTGAGTGACTTCACTTTCACTTTTCACTTTCATGCATTGGAGAAGGAAATGGCAACCCACTCCAGTGTTCTTGCCTGGAGAATCCCAGGGACGGAGGAGCCTGGTGGGCTGCCGTATATGGGGTCACACAGAGTTGGACACGACTGAAGCAACTTAGCAGCAGCAGCAGCAGCAAGAACTGATGCTTTTAAATTGTGATGTTGGAGAAGACACTTTCCCTTGGACTGCAAGGAGATCAAGCCAGTCAATCCTAAAGGAAATCAACCCTGAATATTCATTGAAAGGACTGATGCTGAAGCTAAAGCTCCAATACATTGGCCATCTGATATGAAGGGCTGGTCAAGACCCTGATGCTGAGAAAGATAGAAGGCAAGAGGAGAAGAGGATGGCAGAAAATGAGATGGTTGGAGGGCATCACTGACTCAGTTCAGTTCAGTTCAGTTCAGTCACTCATTTGCGTCTGATTCCTTGCAACCCCATGAACCACAGCATGCCAGGCCTCCCTGTCTATCACCAAATCCTGGAGTCCACCCAAACCCATGTCCATCGAGCAGATGATGCCACCCAACCATCTCATTCTCTGTCGTCCCCTTCTCCTCCTGCCCTCAATCTTTCCAAGCATCAGGGTCTTTTCCAATGAGTCAGCTCTTCGCTTAGGTGGCCAAAGTATTGGAGTTTCAGCTTCAACATCAGTCCTTCCAATGAACACTCAGGACTAATCTCCTTTACGATGGACTGGTTGGATCTCCTTGCAGTCCAAGGGACTCTCAAGAGTCTTCTCCAACATCACAGTTCAAAAGCATCAATTCTTCGGCGCTCAGCTTTCTTCACGGTCCAACTCTCACATCCATACATGACCACAGGAAAAACCATAGCCTTGACTAGATGGACCTTAGTCGGCAAAGTAATGTCTCTGCTTTTGAATATGCTATCTAGGTTGGTTATAACTTTCCTTCCAAGGAGTAAGCATCTTTTAATTTCATGGCTGTAGTAACCGTCTGCAGTGATTTTGGAGCCCAGAAAAACAGTCACTCACTGTTTCCACTGTTTCCCCATCTATTTCCCATGAAGTGATGCGACTGGATGCCATGATCTTCGTTTTCTGAATGTTGAGCTTTAAGCCAACTTTTTCACTCTCCTCTTTCACTTTCATCAAGAGGCTCTTTAGTTCTTCTTCACTTTCTGCCATCAGGGTGGTGTTATCTGCATATCCGAGTTCATTGATATTTTTCCCGGTAATTTGATTCCAGTTTGTGCTTCCTCCAGCCCAGCGTTTCTCATGATGTACTCTGCATAGAAGTTAAATAAGCAGGGTGACAATATATAGCCTTGACGTACTCCTTTTCCTATTTGGAACCAGTCTGTTGTTCCATGTCCAGTTCTAACTGTTTCTTCCTTTCTTCAACCTGCATATAGGTTTCTCAAGAGGCACGTCAGGTGGTCTGGTATTCCTATCTCTTTCAGAATTTTCCACAGTTTATTGTGATCCACACAGTCAAAGGCTTTGGCATAGTCAATAAAGCAGAAATAGAGGTTTTTCTGGAACTCTCTTGCTTTTTCCATGATCCAGTGGATGTTGGCAATTTGATCTCTGGTTCCTCTGCCTTTTCTAAAACCAGCTTGAACATCTGGAAGCTCATGGTTCACGTAGTGCTGAAGCCTGGCTTGGAGAATTTTGAGCATTACTTTACTAACATGTGAGATGAGTACAATTGTGAGGTAGTTTGAGCATTCTTTGGCATTGCCTTTCTTTGGGATTGGAATGAAAACTGACCTTTTCCAGTCCTGTGGCCACTGCTGAGGTTTCCAAATTTGCTGGCATATTGAGTGCAGCACTTTCACAGCATCATCTTTCAGGATTTGAAATAGCTCAACTGGAATTCCATCACCTCCACTAGCTTTGTTCGTAATGATTCTTCCTAAGGCCCACTTGACTTCACATTCCAGGATGTCTGGCTCTAGGTGAGTGATCACACTATCGTGATTATCTGGGTCATGAAGATCTTTTTTGTACAGTTTTTCTGTGTACTCTTGCCACCTCTTCTTAATATCTTCTGCTTCTGTTAGGTCCGTACCATTTCTGTCCTTTATCGAGCCCATCTTTGCATGAAATGTTCCCTTGGTATCTCTGATTTTCTTGAAGAGATCTCTAGTCTTTCCCATTCTGTTCTTTTCCTCTATTTCTTTGCATTGATCTCTGAGGAAGGCTTTCTTATCTCTCCTTGGTATTCTTTGGAACTCTGCATTTAAATGGATATCTTTCCTTTTCTCCTTTGCTTTTCACTTCCCTTCTTTTCAGAGCTATTTGTAAGGCCTCCTCAGACAGCCATTTGCACTGACTCAATGGACATGAATTTGAGAAAACTTGAAGAGACAGTGAAGGACAGGGAAGCCTGGCATGCTGCAGTCCATGGGGTCACAGAGTCAGACATAAGTTAGCAACAGACAAATAACAAGAAAATTCAACTCAAACCATCTCTATTAAGCTTAAGCTCTTTTGGTTACAAGCAACAGAACACAACTCAAATTACTCTAGGCTGAACAGATTAAGAAGACTTTCCACTAAGCCTTAAGAATAAGTGAAATTGGGCTTCCCTGTAGCTCAGTGGTAAAGAATCCACCTGCCAGTGCAGGAGACAAGTTCAATCCCTGGTCTGGAAAGATCCCATATCCCAAGGGGCAACTGTGCCCATGTGCCACAGCAACTGAGCAAGTGCTCTAGAGCCCAGGAGCTGTAACTACTGAGCCTGGGAGTCAAAACTCCTGAATCCTGAATGCTTGAGCCCACGCTCCATAATGAAAGAAGCCACCACACTGAGAAGACTGTGCACCGCAGCTAGAGAACAGCCTTCTGCTCACCTCAGCTAGAGGAAAGCCTGAGCAGCAACATCGACCCAGACAAATAAATAAATAAATAAAGATTTTTAAAAATAGCTGAAATTAAAAACTCACTTGTTGCAAGAGCTTTCTCATTGCTTGTCTCTGTGGCTCTCCACATATTACCTGTGTGTGTTCAGCCAAGCTTCCTCCGCACAACAGGCAATGTGGATGATTCTTTTCTTTTTTTAAATATAAATTTATTTATTTTAATTGGTGGGAATGCAAACTAGAACAGCCACTATGGAGAACAGTGCGGAAATTCCTTAAAAAACTGGAAGTGCTCGTCGCAGCACTGTGGATGATTCTTATCTTTGCATCATTGCCACCAGAATGGGACTGCCTTTTTCTTGTTCCAGTTTGGAAATTCTGGGGAAGACCTCTGGCCTGACTTGGATCATGTGTCCATACTCTGAGTCAATCACCCAGACTGTGGAGAAACAATTTCTCTAAATGTCAACTCTTATTCCTATAATAAAATTTAAGTAAGAGAGTGAGAAAGTTTGCTCCCAAGCGGGGGGTTACTTCCAGGGAAAGGATGAGTGCTGGGAAAGCCAAACAGTCAGTCCAGTGCACGGTCCTTAGGCATTTAGGTAGGCATATATAAAAGAGTTGCCGGATAGCCACCTTCCTAAAATATAACTTCATGAAATACATCCGGTTCTGCTACCAACTAGCTGTGTGACCTTGGGCCCTATTCATCATTCGTGTCCCTGTGTTCTGGTTGCTTCCATAAATGACTATTTCCTCTACTTGACTAAGGTTTTTGAGATCAAATAGTAGTTATTATTCATCTTAACACCTGCAGGATCCAGTACAAAGTCTGGCCCTTAATAATTACCTGATCTTGTGTTATTTTTTTTAAATCATATACAAGCAAAGTTTTTGATGTGGCTTACGGCGATACTTATGACATTTAGAGTTTTAAAAAAATATAGAAAGTGAAAAGTGAAAGTCACTCAGTCATGTCCGACTCTTTGCTACCACATGGACTATATACAGTCCATGGAATTCTCCAGGCCAGAATACTGGAATAGGTAAACGTTCCCTTCTCCTGGGGCTCTTCCCAACCCAGGGTTTGAACCCAGGTCTCCCGCATTACAGGTGGATTCTTTACCAGCTGAGCCACAAGGGAAGCCTAAAGACAGAGAAGGGAACATAAACAAATGGGAAGGAAAGATAAAGCAAAGTGCATAGCATAAAGTCCTGTTAGGAGGCGATAAGAGACGTATGTCTTAAAGCTTCCTGGCAGTCAGAGTAAGGATGGATGTTGGAATGACCCTATGGTTAGGGCTGCTAGACACTGCAAAAACAAAAATAATGGGATGCCAAGTTAAATTTGAATTTCTGGTTTTAAAAACTGAGTAACTTTAGTGTAGGATGTCCCATATGATATCTGGGACATATTTATACCAAAAAAATTTATTGTTCACCAGAAATTCAACTTTATCTGGGTTTCCTGTATCCTACCTGACAATGGTGGTGGTTTAGGTGGTTTAGTCGCTAAGTTGTGTCCGACTCTTGGGACAATACTACCTGATAATACTAACGGTAATTAGGTTTTCCATGACCAAAGTATAAGGAACACACCAATTGCTCAGGTTAAATAGGATTTATTTTTTCCCAACGCTAGGTTTCCACTAATAAAGTTCCTAAGAATGGGAATTAGCAAGGTACTTGAGATGCTTGATTAACTGAGACCCCAGACTCTCTGAGTCCTGGCTTCCTCTAGGCAATGCAAGAATTTGCCTCAATGACCTGCAAGGTTCCTCCTTGTATCAGCGCCCTCTGATTGCTCCAGTCTGCTATTTTCTAGGCCTGGACTGTGCCTTTTGACTAGAATGGCCCTGTTGGAGCCAAAGGCTACAGACTGGACACTTTGATTTGCTGAATTCTTTACTTCACCCAGGAAGCTGGCCGAAGCCATGCTCTGATTCCCCCAAGGCTTTCATGGTGACTCCAGCTGGTGGCTCTGGCACCCACCCCTGAAGAGACTGGAGTCCACTTCTCTTTCTCTCTCGCCGTGTGTGTGCATTTACTGTAGAATCCCGAGTCCAGCAGTGGCTGCAGGCTTCCTGAGGAGAGGTTAACTGAAGGCTAGGGTATGCGGACTTCTAAGGAAGCAAGCCCAGGGATTTCTTTGGACAGAATGATGCTAAAGCTGAAACTCCAGTACTTTGGCCACCTCATGCCAAGAGTTGACTCACTGGAAAAGACTCTGATGCTGAGAGGGATTGGGGGCAGGAGGAGAAGGGGACGACCGAGGATGAGATGGCTGGATGGCACCACTGACTCGATGGATGTGAGTCTGAGTGAACTCCGGGAATTGGTGATGGACAGGGAGGCCTGGTATGCTGCGATTCATGGGGTCACAAAGAGTCGGACATGACTGAGCAACTGAACTGAACTGAAGGAAGAAGGCTCAGGGAAACAAAGTAACTTATCCTGGTGGCAAGGCATGTGAGTCACTGGGCAACAGCTTGTATCCAAATTTTATAGCTTTTCCACCATATAATGCTGTCTCACAAAATAGTTAACAGGGCTTCTAAGGAGGTTGATCAGTTTTCCATGGTGAGACCTAAGAATTTTTCAGGACTATGATTAGAATTTGTTTCTCTAGTGAAGCTCTCTGAGTTTAGATTCATTTCTTTACCTACAATCTTATTGGGATTATTTTGAAGGCTAAATGATTGAGAAGAGTGTTGGAAAATCCTCTCTCCTTTCTGGAATTAAAAAGTTTCTGATTCAGCAATCCTACTCCTGGGCATATATCCAGAGAAAACTCTAATTCGAAAAGATACATGCAGCACTATTCACAATAGCCTAGACATGGAAGCAACTAAATGTCAGTTGACAGATGAATGGATACAGAATATGTGGTACATATATACAACGGAATATTACTCAGCCATAAAAATGAATGAAATAATTCATGAATGAAATAATGCTGCCATTTGCAGCAACATGGATGGGCCTAAAACTATCACACTAAGTGAAGTAAGTCAGACAGAGAAAGACAGATATCATAGGATATTACTTATGTGGAATCATAGGGTATTATGTGCAATCTAAAATATGATACAAACGAACTTATTTACCAAACAGAAACAGACCCACAGACACAGAATACAAATTTCTCGTTACCAAAGGGAAAGAGCTGCTAAGTCGCTTCAGTCGTGTCCGACTTTGTGTGACCCCATAGATGGCAGCCCACCCAGCTCTCCCGTCCCTGGGATTCTCCAGGCAAGAATACCAGAGTGGGTTGCCATTTCCTTCTCCTATGCATGAAAGTGAAAAGAGAAAGTGAAGTCATGTCCGACTCCTAGCAATCCCGTGGACTGCAGCCTACCAGGCTCCACCATCCATGGGACCTTCCCGGCAAGAGTACTGGAGTGGGTTGCCATTGCCTTGTTAGGAGGAATAAATTAGGAATTTAGGTTTAGCAGATACAAACTACTGTATATAAAATAGATAAACAACAAGGACCTACTACATAACACAGGAATTACACTCAATATCTTAAATTATAATGGGAAAGAATATATATCTGAATCATTTTGCTGTACACCAGAAACTAACACAACATTGTAAATCAACTATCAGTTCAGTTCAGTTCAGCTCAGTCGCTCAGTCGTGTCCAACTCTTTGCAACCCCATGAATTGCAGCACACCAGACCTCCCTGTCCATCACCAACTCCTGAGTTCATTCAGACTCACGTCCATTGGTCAGTGATACCATCCAGCCATCTCATCTTCTGTCGTCCCCTTCTCCTCCTGCCCCCAATCCCTCCCAGGATCAGAGTCTTTTCCAATGAGTCAACTCTTGGCATGAGGTAGCCAAAGTACTAGAGTTTCAGCATGAGCGTCGTTCCTTCCAAAGAAATCCCAGGGCTGATCTCCTTCAGAATGGACTGGTTGGATCTCCTTGCAGTCCAAGGGACTCTCAAGAGTCTTCTCCAACACCACAGTTCAAAAGCATCAATTCTTTGGTGCTCAGCTTTCTTCACAGTCCAACTCTCACACTCATACATGACCACTGGAAAAACCATAGCCTTGACTAGATGGACCTTAGTTGGCAAAGTAATGTCTCTGCTTTTGAATATGCTATCTAGGTTGGTCATAACTTTTCTCCCAAGGAGTAAGTGTCTTTTAATTTCATGGCTGCAATCACCAATAGCAATGATTTTGGAGCCCAAATAAATCAACTATATTTCAATTTAAAAACAAGTTTGGGACTTCCCAGGCCATCTAGTGGTTAAGACTCTGCTCATCTGCTGCAGGGAGCACAGATTTGATCCCTAGTTGGGGAACCAATATCCCTCATGCCAAGCAGTATGGCCAAAAAGTTTTCTGGTATCATGGTCCACACTGGTGATTTGGGGACAAAATGGTAGGCTCGCAAGCTCAGATCTCTAGGCTGCCCTTCCAACCTCTTCCCTTGGCTTCTGTCTACTCTGAGATGACCTAACTCAGCAGTCACACAACTGTGTGCATTTCCCCGAAGATAGCTACACTCTCCCAGTCTCCAGAACTTTGAGTCCCTCCCTACTGCCTTCAAGATCTAGGTCAAGAGTCACCACCTGTGGGAAGTCTTTCCCAAACCCTCAGTCAGAGCAGGCATTACCCAGCAACTCAGCATGCCTACAGCTCTTAACCCACTATATTGTGATTTTGGGTTTATACATCTCTCTCCAGTAAATCATAAACTCTTTACACAAACCTTTGTTTGTTTTCTATGTAGCACAGCTTTAATGTAGCCCCTCACATGAAGTTGGAACTCAGGAATTATTTGTTGAAAGTAGGAAAGAGGAAAAGAAGGAAAAGATGAATGAAGGGAGAAAGGGAAGAATAAAGAATGTTCTTTGCTGTCTTCAGAATGAAGTAAGTCCAATGAGGTTTTATTATTCTCTTGGGAGCCTCTTTTAACAGTTTCATTTGTTTGTAGGCTTTATACATTATCAATTATAATAAGTTCCAATTGTTTTCAATACTGAAGGAATAGGATTATGACTTTGAAGTGTCAGGATCAAGCCAGGACGTCTGAATCAGGGTTGGAGACCCTTTGGGAGGAAGTGGAGTTCTTTGACTGGTCTTTTTCACTTGTACTTTCAGGCATAGTTCAGTTTACGCCACATAATATAAAGACAAATGCAATCAAAGCCATTCGGCAGTGCCATTCACTCACACATCCGGTCAAATTTCTGAGTCCTGCCATGTTCCCTCCTAATTTTTAAAAAAATACTGTTTCATCTTCTGCAACCCCCAGCCACTGACTTGGGCTAAGCTCTCAGCCCTCCCGTCTGAACTATTGCCACAATTGCTTTGTAGTCAACCATTCCACATGCTTCACCACCCCTGACCCCTCCTCTGCCTCCCAACAGAATGCACTTTCTCAGACTCAGTCTTAAGTTGCTTAATTGTCTTTGCTGCACTCATCACTGACAAAGTAGATTTCCAAACTTTAATTGGGAAAGGAAAATTTAGTGTGTCATTATAACACTTCTCATAATTTGTTCTCAGCACTGCCCATTCTTATCATCTTCAAACCCCAGTAAAATATCATGTGTATTAGTTTATCAAAGCCTCTGTGACAAAGGACTACAGACTAGGTGGCTAAGCAACAGAAATGTGTTGTCCTACAAATTCCAGAGGCTGGAATTTCCAGATCAAGGTGTCGATTCCTTCTGAGGGCCATGAGGGATGGATCTGTTCCAGGCTTCTCTCCTTGGCGTATGGATGGTGGTCTTCTCCCGGGGTCCTCACACTGTTTCCCTCTCTCTGTGTCTATGCTCAAATGTCCTCTTTTTAGAAGGACTCCAGGCAATTGGGATTAGGGTCCACCCTAATAATCTCCATTTATCACTTCCGTAAAGACCCTGTTTCCAAATCAGTTCCCACATTCTGTGTGCTGGGGTCTAGGACCTCAATATATGAATTTAGGGGGACACAATTCAACCCACAGATCACCCCACCAATTTGTTCCCTACCTCCAGGTTTGTACACATGTTGGTCCATTTCCCTTAGGCTTTTTTTTTTTTTTAACCACCAATGCCTCAATTTCTACAGGTAGAGTGTATAAACTCAGTTTTGTGTTTCTCCTCCTTCCTGTTCACCTTTCCTTGTATTCTTCACAGTACTTCTTTCAATGAATGGATCATATTTATTTGTTTTCATGTCCTTCTCCTTATCTGTTCTCTCTTCTCAAGAACAGACATGATCTAATTTGCCATTTTGTTCCCAGCACCTAACACAGTTCCTGGCACATAGTAGGATAATTAAGTGTTTGAGGAAAATTTCTGATGATCCAGAGGAAGTGACACATAACCTAAATCCCAAAGGAAGTCTAAAAATTATCCAAATGAAGGAAATGAGGAAAAGCCTTCCAGGCCTGCCCAGAGAAGGGATGCAATAAGGTATATTTGTGAAGCAACTAGTATATAAAGCAGTGGGTTAGAGATGACAGGAAGTGTGGCTACAAATGGAGGCAGAAGCAGTTCATGAAGGGTCCTGTGGGTTAAGGAGTTCTATCAGTTTTTTATATTCATTCAGTCCTTTATACCCACACATGCATGTTATGGACTGACTTCCTAGCATTTCATGTTAAATCACTGAAAAGTTTTAAGCAAGGAAGGTACATGGTAATCTTTGGTTTATTTAATATTAATTTTAACAGCAAAACAAAGACAGACCAAAGAGAGTCAAGGCTGGAAACAGGGAGGCCACTGAAGCCATTGGCCTGGCAGTAAGAAAATAACTCACAGCAGAGATTACAGAGATTAAGATGAGGGGGCAATCACAGTGACACTGAGCAGATAAAAATGGGTAAGTTGGTGATGGCTTGAACATAAGAGGGAGGAAGGAGAGAATGATAAATCCCTGGTCTGGCTGGGTGCCTGGGTGGATGATGGAGCCATTTGTAAAACCTTCCCAGACAGAGGAGAAGCACTTAGAAGGAAGTCAGGGGTATGGTGTTTCAGCAGATAAGACATGGAGGGGGTCAGAAAGTTTAGCTGAATTACAGGCACTCAAGGGATATCCAATTGTATAACCAGGGAGATGGGCATTCCCTTATTGTTGTTCAGTCACTTAGTCATGTCCCTACCAGTCTGGAACGTGAGAGAGATCTTAGCTGGAGAGGGGGACTCTAGAGTCACTCACATAGAGAGGAGAACTGAAGTCATGGCAGTAGATCTCATAATCCAGGGGAAATGTACAGAGAGAGGAGAGATGGGAACTAAGGATGCACGCCCGGCCCCCATACCAGCAGTTCAGCGGCTGTTGCTCTGTCCTATTCTTTCGTAACCATATACTTGGAAGACTACTCACTTTCTAGGCTTGTATTAAATACAGCCATCTAGGAGCACTTTAGTTTACAAAGATAAATGCAATCTAAGACCAAAAAAATAGACTTTGGGGATCCTATTTTATTCTCTTCATTTATTCTGCTAATTTTGTTTTGTTCATTATTTGACACTCCAAAATGCTAAAAATTTAGTCATTATTCATAAACCAAAAATCCCCTAGGAGTTCATGCACAATTATAATTGTGATAATTAACTTAAATAAAATGTAACAGGTGAAGGTTAAAATCTACCCCCTCTCCCTGCCTCCTTGAAAGGAAGTCAAATCTTTACCTGGCAGAAATCCCATGTAACCATCACATCAAATTGAGTGTTGGGATCTTCCACTTTCAGAGATACAAAAAAAAAAAACACCTGAGAATCATTAGTGGACATGCCACAATTAATCTTCATTAAGAGTCAGCCAGTTCCAGATTCTATTCCAACAAACTACACACTTCCTCTCTCACAACTGGTCCCTCTAGTCCAGTACAGCTTCCACTGGTAGGGTATATCCATCCAGCCTAGAACATGCATGAATATTGCTGACTAGCCTATTTTTCCTCAATAACATCAAAGCAGGCGAAGATGATTAGTTTAGTTTTTGACTGCTTTATGTGTCTGTTCTCAAATATCCTCTCCAAATCACCTATAAGATGGAAACTATACTGATTTTCTAACTCATACTCTTATACTATAAACTAACTCTGACTTTGACTGTCATTCTCAGAATAAGATTATTGGTATGGTTTCCTTGCAGGTTAAGCTTTCTACTGGTAGTTGCTACAGTAACACAGTCAATACCTTTGACCCCCAAATCCCACTTCACATATATTGAGGAAATACAAAAGGAAGAATATTTTGTGTGCCAGAGACAGCCACTGAAATAATATCTACCATAGAAAGATAATATCTCACAAATGGAGATGAATGAAATAAATATCCATTTACCAGAATTTTATATAGCTCTTATAACAGCATATTTATGAAAAAAGAGTTAGGTGGGGGAAATTAAAGGAGATACTAATAATATTTCTATAATAAGCATAGCTGTATAAAAATGAGATATATGGATTAAAAACTTTAAGAGAACTTACATAAATAATTTTTAAAAGGAAATTTTGTAGTTATTTGTTGACTTCCATCTATTTCATATATATATATATTTAAATTCATATGAAAGCCCTATGTGGAAGATGTCATCATGGCTGTCTTCATTTAACAGAAGAGGACACTGGACTCAAGAATTACTCAAGGCCAGTTTTTATATGTTGCAATAAAATGATTGTGAATGGATTCTCTTCTTTGCACTGTGTTTTTCATGAATGATATTGAACCATTTAAAGCAAATTTTGTTCTAATATTTGCTAGAAAGAAGAACAGAATAATGAGCTCCGTCTTACCATAAATAACAGAACCAGTTCATTTTAAATTCTGTGATTAGAAATGTAACCTCTAGAAGTGGGCAGGCTCCTTCTTCTTTGACCATTGCAGAAACGCCTTCCAACTCTTTTTGGCAGAGAGCGTCTCCACCCTCTGCCCCTGGGGTTCAAATGGACTGGTCTAGTCACCTTCCCCCTCATGACTTTTCTCATTGCCACTGATGACAGTGACCAAGAATCTCTGTTGGTTGTTAATAGGATACAAGAAAATGGATGGAGCCATCTGTTTGACTGAAAATGTAAAATGCAAGAAGGAAGGAGCCCTGTGGCTCTCATTGGCTTGGTGGGCCTCAGCCCCTTTAAGCTAACACAAGTAAGCTCACGCAGTGCATCACCCAGAGAAAAGGCTTGAAGACTCACTGAAATGACTGACCTATTTCTGGGATCTCTGTTGCTGCAAATTACAAGAATATACTGTGTGCATTTTCAGGTAATTTGATACTACTGCCTTAAAATTTGCCGGTTCCGCCTCCTCCCACCCTCCCCTGTTCAAATGGAATATCTGACCTTTTCCCTTGGCAGCCTGCTTCTCTTTTCCAGGTAACTGATGATGATTTTATACCCTGGATGATAATCAATATGTAGAAGCTGTCTTTATTGATTTGGATAAAACCACCAATTATGGCTATTTTGAGCAGAGCTCAATGAGATTAGATGTGATTATACTGCAATGGGGTGTGAGCCCGCTGGCAGCCTGGCTCCTGGGAAGCTATGTAATTGTTACACATGCAAATAGGGTCCTATGACCCAGCACCCACCCAGTGGGCACTGCCTCCACCCTTTGTAGGGCAGAACCTCCAAGCTAGAGCTCCTGACTCTGTGTGTCTCAGACTACACTTAGGACCCCTATGAATCTATCTCAGAGACAGCAAAGAGAATGATTCAAAGAGAAGCCATGGCCTGCATGAAACCTGTTTACTCCAGTCACCACTCTGTCATTTACCCAGAAATCAGAAGCAGCAACAATTCCAAGAATATATGGATTTCAGGCAGATCAGTAAGAATGTCAGGAGACAGGAAGGAAGGACATGGCGGGCTATAGCTCAGACAGATTGGCTTGGTTTAGAAGGCCCTTCCCTGTGGCCCTCACACCCTGATAGTCCTAGATTGCCTGTCATGCCTCTTGGGAAGCCCCTTAATATGGTATGAAAGACGCCATTATGTTCCAGTGACTAGGAACATGGATTTGGGAGCTGATTCCTACTTTTTAGCTGTGACTTTACACCAATTACAACTTTCTGTGTTCAATTTGCAAAGTAGGATCAATTACAGAATATTTAGAATTCTACTTGGCCCTCTGTCCCTAACCCTCAGTTTGCATAGAAAAAAGCAGTGGAGGGATTTCCCTGGTGGTGCGGTGGCTAAGATTCTGCACTCCCAATGCAGGAGGCCCAGGTTTGATCCCTGGTCGGGGAACTAGATCCCACACGCTGCAACTAAGAGTTCACATGCCGCAACTAAGACTCAGCGCAGCCAAATAAATAAATAAATAAATAATCTTTTTTTTTTAAAAAAAGGAAAAGCACTGGAGCCACAGACCTGAGTGCCCACCTCTGCCCTCTACACTTGCTGCCTATATAACCTATGCCTGTATTCCTTCACCCACAGCAGCTACGTAACATACACAATTACCTTAGCCCACGAAAGGTGCAATACCTGATTGATCTCTTCCTCCCCTCATTCAGTTTCTGATAGTCCTGCCCTTAGGCATTTGGGAAAACAGATTTCCTCCAGCCATTAAAGGCTTGTGCTTAGTGCTGTGCTTAGTCACTCAGTCGTGTCCGATTCTGCAGTCCCACGGACTGTAGCCCATCAGGCTCCTCTGTCCATAGAATTCTCCATTTTCCAGGTAAGAATACTAAAATGGCTTGCCATGCCCTCCTCCAGGGGATCTTCCCAACCCAGGGATCAAACCTGGGTCTCCCACATTGCAGGCAGATTCTTTACTGTCTGAGCCACCAGGAAAGCCCTTTGAGGGCTTGGTAGCACTAAAAGGTTATAAGCTTGAAAACAACACCTCTATATTCTACTCATTGATTCATTCATCCATTAATGCAAGCAGAACGTCTTGAGCATTTACTAAATGAGGTATGGTTCGTGTGCTGGAGGACAGCCTTGAGTGAAGCAGACAAGGTCCCTGAAGAAATGGAACCTACATTTCAAGGCAGGAGGAGAGATGCTAAACATATGTAAACAAACAAATGGAAGAATATTAATAATTTTGGTGCTGTGGATAGAGAAAGCAGGGTTATGTGGCTGACGTGACTTGTACATGGGTACTGAGAAAAGGATGCTGACTTGATGAGAAGGTGCCTTCCTAAAGGGGTGACCTCAAAACTAAGACAGGAAGAACCAAGAAGGAGTTCTCTAGGTGGAGTTCTAAGCAGAGCTGTAGCAAGGCCATGAGATGGGAACAGGCTAGTAGGTTTAAGGAACACAAAAGCCAATCTGGAGAGACTGTGCTAAATAAGGAAAAGGGGCTTCCTGGAGCAAAATCTCCAGTGCCCCAGCCCCCACGCAAGTCAGTACCTCCTATTTTGGGGTTCCTGCAATGACTCAGAACAAGCATGACTCACTTCTGTCCCTTTAACAGTGACTCTCTCCAGAGTCGAGCCCAAAGTGAAGCCAGCCTTATTGTTTCTACAGCTCCTGCTATACTGTACAATATCATCTGTGCTGGTAGAGTTCTAGCTACTGCCCTGTCTCATGCATAGTCCCCAAGATAAAAAGCAAGAACAGGGATGCTTGTCTGGGTGGCAGAAATATTCCCTTCTCTGTGTGTTGCACTCAGCTGTCAGCCTAGAGAGTTGACTTGTTGGTCAGTTCCCCTGCCAGCCTATCCATCTGCTGATGTCTTTTGTTGATGTCTTTAGTTCCATCAGGCTACCTTGGGAACAACACCTACAACTCTCTCACCAAGCCTGGAGCTGTGGCCATTTAAAAAAGCCATTGCTGGAGGTACCATTGGCTCACTAGAGCCAAGACCAGGTCCCACTCAAAAGCCTGTGCTGGGATGCCTCAGGCCAAACCAAAAACAAAAAAATGGGTGGGGACAGCCCCACCCTTGAGTGAACAGGCTGCCTAAAGACTTCTTGAGCCCACAGTCATCTCAAGACATGCCTAGATGTGGTCCTGCCCACCAGAGGGCCATGACTCAATTCAAACCATCAGTGGGCAAGCAAAGGCCGTGCCCTCCAGGAAGCCTACACTAACTTCTAGACCAGCCTCACTCACCAGGAAGCAGACAACAAAGGCAAGAAAACTGCAATCCCACAGCTGTGGAACCGGCCCACTTACAGCAAGCAGACCTCACCCTGGGGCCACTTGGTCCCTGGCCCTGCCCACTAGTAGACAAATGCAAGCTTTGGGACACCCAGATCCCACACCCAACTAAGTCAGAAACCAAAGTTTGGAAACCATAAATTTGTTTCCTAAGTCTTGAGTCTGTTTCTGCTTTCTTCAAATAAGTTCATTTGTATCATTTTTTTTTAGGTTCCACACATAAGTGATATCATGACATTTGTCTTTCTCTGACTTATGTCAGTCAGTATGCTAATCTCTAGTCTACCTTTCTTGCTACAAATGGCATTATTTCATCCTTTTTATGGCTGAGTGATATTCCGTTGTATATATATGTACCTCATCTTCTGTATTCAGTGCTATTTTGACGGACATTTACATTGCTTCCATGTCCTGGCAACTGTAAACAGTGCTGCAATGAACATTGGGGTACAAGTATCTTTTTACTCAATATCTTGTAATAACCTACAATGGAGAAGAATCTGAAAAAGAATTTGTGTGTGCATGTGTGTGCTTAACTAAATCACTTTGCTTCACACTTGAAATTAACACAACATTGTAAATTAACTATACTTCAAAAAAAGAGAGAAAAAAAACAGTAGTTATGAGGAGAGTACAAATTTAGGGTTTTTAAAATGAATTTGAAATTAAGATATCAGCAACTTAAAATAATCATGTATTTCTATACGCTGCTATACAAACATCTATAATACACGAACACAAAAAGTCTCTAATAGATATGTTGCTATTGTTGCTGCTTAGTCGCTAAGTCATGTTGAAATCTTTGCGACCCCATGGACTATAGCTCACCAGGTTCCTCTGTCCATGGGGCTTCCCAGGCAGAATACTGGAGTGGGTTGCCATTCCCTTCTCCAGGGGGTCTTCCTGGACCATGGATTGAACCCATGTCTCCTGCATTGGCAGGCAGATTCTTCCACTTAGCCATCAGGGAAGGTCCTATTGATACATACAAACAGAAAGAAAAAAAATGGAATCGAAACATAACATTAAAGATAGACATCGTATCACACGAGAACAAAAGAAAAAAAAAAGGAGACTTACAAAAAACAAATTCAAAACAATTAACAAAATGTTAATAAGAGCGTGAGTACTGATAATTACCTTATCGGTAAACAGACTAAAGGCTCCAAACAAAAGACACAGACTAGCTGAATGTATACAAAATCAAGTTCTGTGTATATGCTGCCTACAAGAGCCTCACCTCAGACCTAGAGACACAAACAGACTGAAAGGGAGGGGATGGAAAGTGGTATTCCATGCAGACGGTAATAGAAACCTAGAGTAATGATACTTGTATCAGGTAAAATCATGCTCTGCTCTGCATCACTCTTCTCTTTTCTAGCATAAAATGAGGGTGGGACAACAGGCTGTGGAGTAAGGTGGACCTGGGTTCAAGTCCACTAATTAAATGTGTGAACCTGAGCAAGCACTCTCCCTGTGCCTCGTCTTCCCCATCGGTAAAAGAGGAAGAATATTAATACCTGCATCACAGGTTATAAAGCACCAGCCCAGGGCTTATTATAGAAGGAGACTCTTGGTTTTTCATCATTGTTGTTACTTCTGGACCAAGAGGTACACTTTGACTTTAATAATAGTTCCCTCTTCACCATGTGTGATGCGAAGAAGGAGACAGCCTGGAAACCAGCCAGCAGTTCAGTTCTTAAACTACTGATTCCTCCAAGACAAACCCAGACTCTCTCAACTTCTCAAGCAGAACTCTGAGCACCTGCCCAGCAGTAGCTGAATATATAGGAGATACACAGCCTTGTCTCCTTTCTCTGAGCCCCTGACTACCGCAGAAAAGTTAGAGCCTAAATCATATTGGCCAGTCTGATTTGTGCGACACCTGGATAAGCATTAAATTCATGGTGTCAGGAATCAAGCCTGAAACACCCACTGAAGGATCCTTACTTTTTTACATTCTTGCTTTTCATGTGCCTTTGAGTTGCCAAAGGACATTTTTGTTAAGTTAAAAAAAAAAAAAGCTAGCATAGTTTGCTTTTGGAAAAAGCTTCTCATGAAAGCTGCAAGCTTTGGGGGGACTGAAAGAACTATTGGAAACTCCAAGTGTGACTTCTGGCCCCATCATTTAAGGCTGAATTCTCCTCTCTGAAACACAGTGGTAGTCTCCATTGCATAATGTAGACGCCTGGCACGCACTTAAGTCCTATTCATGTGAAGAGTAGCTCAGCTGACAGCAAAGGTAGAATACGCAATAGGCTGTGTGGTGCTGTCAGAACAAGGTTGATGGAGAGAAGCTTCCCATGAATGCTCTATTCATTTTGACACCAGCCTGGCATTTGTGAAGTAGGAGGACTATGGTGATTAGAACTACACTGGGAGAGCAGAGATGTGTAACAGTACTTCCCAGATACAAGACTGAGAAATGGATCATATTTTACACTAAAATTTAATACTGCTTTTGAGCATCTTGCCAGGAACTAGTCAAAAGACAGTGACTGTATTAGGATTAAGGGTCTTGAAGACAGAACAATGGGCCCAGTCATGGATTGGGTCAGCAATTCTGAGAAAATTATTTTCAATTTTTGTGGCCAGTTAATGTTCATGTCTTCACTGAAGCAGGAAACCAACCATTTCTCTCTCTTTAAAACTAGTTTTGGTTACTTGGCCTTCAGATTATATACTCACTGAGACTCTCCACCTACTGTACATCTACTTCTGCTTTATTGACTATGCCAAAGCCTTTAACTGTGTGGATCACAACAAATCGGAAAATTCTTAAAGAGATGGGAATACCAGACCACCTGACCTGCTTCCTGAGAAACCTGTATGCAGGTCAGGAAGCAACAGTTAGAACTGGACATGGAACAACAGACTGGCTCCAAA
Source organism: Aepyceros melampus (assembly GCA_006408695.1). NCBI lineage: Eukaryota > Metazoa > Chordata > Mammalia > Artiodactyla > Bovidae > Aepyceros > Aepyceros melampus. Next base: position 314,080 of record SJXQ01004814.1, on the reverse strand, counting down.
TTGGGAAAGGAGTACGTAAGGCTGTATATTGTCACCCTGCTTATTTAACTTCTATGCAGAGTACATCATGAGAAACACTGGGCTGGAGGAAGCACAAGCTGGAATCAAGATTGCCAGGAGAAATATCAATAACCTCAGATATGCAGATGACACCACTCTTATGGAAGAAAGTGAAGAAGAACTAAAGAGCCTCTTGATGAAAGTGAAAGAGGAGAGTGAAAAAGTTGCCTTAAAGCTCAACATTCAGAAAACACAGATCATGGCATCCGGTCCCATCACTTCATGGCAAATAGATGGGGAACAATGGAAACAGTGACAGCCTTTATTTTGGGGGGCCCCAAAAACACTGTAGATGGTGACTGCAACCATGAAATTAAAAGATGCTTGCTCCTTGGAAGGAAAGTTATGATCAACCTAGACAGCATATTAAAAAGCAGAGACATGACTTTGCCAACAAAAGTCCGTCTAGTCAAGGCTATGGTTTTTCCAGTAGTCAGGTATGGCTGTTCAGTTCAGTTCAGTCTCTCAGTCATGTCCAACTCTTTGTGACCCCATGAATCACAGCACGCCAGGCCTCTCTGCCCATCACCAACTCCTGGAGTTCACTCAGACTCAAGCCCATCGAGTCAGTGATGCCATCCAGCCATCTCATCCTCTATCGTCCCCTTCTCCTCCTGCCCCCAATCCCTCCCAGCATCAGAGTCTTTTCCAATGAGTCAACTCTTCGCATGAGGTGGCCAAAGTACTGGAGCTTCAGCTTTAGCATCATTCCTTCATGCATATCTGAGGTTATTGATATTTCTCCCAGCAATCTTGATTCCAGCTTGTGTTTCTTCCAGTCCAGCATTTCTCATGATGTACTCTGCATATAAGTTAAATAAGCAGGGTGACAATATATAGCCTTGACGTACTCCTTTTCCTATTTGGAACCAGTCTGTTGTTCCATGTCTAGTTCTAACTGTTGCTTCCTGGCCTGCATACAGATTTCTCAAGAGGCAGGTCAGGTGGTCTGGTATTCCCATCTCTTTCAGAATTTTCGAAAGCTGAGCATTGAAGAATTGATGCTTTTGAACTGTGATACTGGGGAAAACTCTTGAGAGTCACTTGGGGTGCAACGAGGTCCAACCAGTCAATCCTAAAGGAAATCAGTCCTTAATATTCATTGGAAGGACTGATGCTGAAGCTGAAAGTCCAGTACTCTGGCCACCTGATGCAAAGAACTGACTCATGTGGAAACACCCTGATGCTGGGAAAGGTTGAAGGCTGGAGGAGAAGAGGATGACAGAGGATGGGATGGTTGGATGGCATCACCGACTCAATGGACATGAGTATGAGTAAACTCTGGGAATTGGTGATAGACAGGAAGGCCTGGGGTGCTGCAGTCCATGGGGTCACAAAGAGTTGGACACAGCTGAGTGACTGAACTGAACTGAGACTACATGCTAGAAATTAACTTGACTACAAAGAAAGCAAAATACAATATCTTTTAAAATCTAGTAATCTTGAACTGCATAATGTCTGTGGCTTCCCAAAGTATTTTCCCATCTTCATTTTAACCCAACTAGACCAGTGAGTCCTCACTAGGTGAAATACATATATAGTCATAGAAAAAGAAAATAAGGCCCATCCCATGGCTGGTTCTCTCTTCCATCTGCTTGTCACAAGGATAACTTCTTTCCTTTATTTATGTATTCCCTTGTTTCAAATCTCATTTCAAGAAATAAATTCAGTCCAATATTCTCATTCAGTCCAGAGTGTTGGAAAGTATCCTGATGCTTGGAAAGGCTGAGGGCAGGAGAAGAAGGGGGCAACAGTGAATGAGATGGTTGGATGGCATCACTGACTCAATGGACATGAGCTTGAGCAAACTCAAGGAGATAATGAAGGACAGGGAAGCCTGCTGTGCTGCAGTCCATGGGGTCACTAAGAGTCAGGCATGACTTAGTGACTGAACAACAGTATTCTCAGGTTTGAGCCTCTGTGATGCTAGTGGCAGCCCCGCTCCTTATTCTGATCTCCCAACATGTGTTACTTACTATCCGCCGGGTACACATCCCTACCTGGTTGTCCTACAAGCATCCCACGTCTAAAGCTTAACTCTTCCTTTTCCTGCCTCCTCTTCCTGAACTTCTAACAGATGGAATGCTATCCACACATTTTGCCCAGGCCAGAAAACTGGAAGTAATGATTGATTCCCAGCTCCCTCACTCAACTTATCCATGCATGGTAAGTCACTTCAGTCATGTCCATCTCTTTGCAACCCTATGGACTATACCCCCCAAGTTCCTCTGTGCATGGGATTCTCCAGGCAAGAGTATGGGAGTGGGTTGCCATGTCCTCCTCCAGGGGATCTTCCCAACCCAGGAATCGAACTCACATGTCTTATGTCTCCTGCATTGGCAGGAGGATTCTGTACCACCAGCACACTTGGGAAGCACAATTGCTTAATAAAACTTACTCGCCCTGACTGTAAGTATCTCTTAATTATATCTCTTTTTCCTACTGTCACCTTGGAGAAGGAAATGGCAACCCACTCCAGCATTCTTGCCAGGAGAATCCCATGGACAGAGGAGCCTGGAGGTCTACAATCCACAAGGTCTCAAAGAGTCGGGCATGACTGAAGTGACTTAGCATGCACGCACTGTCACCTTAGCTCAAGCCTGTATCATGTCTTAACCTGGGTCACTGGATCAGCCTCCCATCAGTGCTCTCTGACTCTGTTCTTCTCCTCTTCCAATAGATTCTATGCAAGTAAGAGTGATCTTTCTGAAATGAGGTCTTGTCTGATTGTGTCACTCACCGCAAAAATCCATCACTGGCTCTCCATGGCTCTCAGTCCAAACTCCTTTGCTTGGTTTTAAAAGTCTTCCATAAATTTAGAAAGATGGTAACGATAACCCTGTATGTGAAACAGCAAAAGAGACACAGATGTATAGGACAGTCTTTTGGACTCTGTGGGAGAGGGAGAGGGTGGGATGATTTGGGAGAAAGGCATTGAAACATGTATAATATCATATAAGAAACTAATCGCCAGTCCAGGTTTGATGCATAATACAGGATGCTTGGGGCTGGTGCACTGGGATGACCCAGAGGGATGGTACGGGGAGGGAGGTGGAAGGGGGTTTAGGATAGCGAACATGTGTACATCCGTGATGGATTCATGTTGATGTATGGCAAAACCAATACAATATTGTAAAGTAAAAAAAAAAAATCATAAGGTATTTGATTTAGGTCATACCTGAAAAATAAATGAATAAATAAATAACTTTTCCATGTCCTGTAACAGATGATTGTTAGCACAACACAATTTGAATTTTTCACCTTTTTCTTTTCAATTTTACCTCCAAATGAATTTCATTTGATTTAACTGCTTTTAGGTTCAGCTTTACTTTGAATATGTTACTGAATTAGAATAAAAGAAAGATACATTACTCTCAAAAAATAAAAATTAAAAAAAATTAAAAAATAATAGATTGACCTTAAATATAAGGACACAGGCTGAAACTAAAAGGATGGCTGGTGTCTTGCATTAATGCCAGACCAAACAGTCTTTGAATCAGTACACAGTAGCAAAGATAAAGATTAACCTTTTATAATGATAAAAGGATCCATTAAATTGTAAGATACAACATTTATAAATTTTTTTGCACCCCTAGTCACAGGTTTTCTATATATTAAAAAAATAAAAAGATGAAAAATAAAAAATAAAAAATAAATAAATAAAAATAAAAAGTCTTCCATAATCTGGGCCTTTCGTATGTACGTAGCTCCATCTTCCATCACTGGCCTGCCCAGCGTCGCCCTCTCACTCACGTTCTCCTCCACGCATACATGCATGGCACTCTTGCTTCTGCAACTCTCTCCCTCTTCTCTACTATTTCCTTCTGTTTATCCAGCACTGACCTGGTGGTATAGCCTCCCATGAAACTTCTAGGATCACTCTCCATCCTGATTAGACTGTGACCTCCTTAAAGACAGGGCTCGTGTCTTCCTTATTTTGGAATCTATAATTCCTAGCAGATGGCCCCTCACATGATTCACAATAAAAGTTCAAAGGCTGAATGAGAAGCTTGATTTCAATGTACTGTAGTTTTAAAGGCAGCCTTAATAGCAGCCTACCATCTTGCTCAGAGTCTTCATGAAAAGTTAACTCCTTGAATCCACCTTGAGTCTCCTGGGATTCTGAAGCAGGTATGTAATTAGATCCCCCATTGGTTAGAACTATCAGCCAAGCAAAGCTCTTTCACCCTTCTGAAAACTCTCAATAGCTCTGTTTCATTTTGCAGGTGGGATAATCGAGGCAAGAAGGTTGGTGGCAAAAAAAAAAAAAACCCTTAGAGTCTTGAGCAAGTCTGTCTTCATATGTTATCAACTGGAATCTAATGAGACTACAAGAACTTGGCAACCCGATTTATTGTGAAAGAGAAAATTTTTGTATATTTTTATCAGCATTTAGGAGGAACAGACAAATAAAATGCAGAATGCTAATACCAATCCCAAATAAGAATAAATATTAAGAGTCATAATAAAGTTACTATTAATAAAAGCATCTCACATTTATCTCATTTAATCCTCACAATAACCCTATCAGTTAAGTACTACTTCAATCTCCATTTGTCACAGGGAGAAATTAATGCTCAGAGATGCTCAGAATCTTGCCCAGTGCCATACACATGAATGAGCAGCAGAGTCAACATTTGAACACAAGTCTTCCTGACTTCACAGTCTATATTTTGTATCACAGACCTGCAATTTTTATGTATTCAATATCCTGTGATAAACCATAATGGGAAAGAACATTAAAAAGAGTGTGTGTGTGTGTATACATACTTTGCAATGTATGTACATGCATACATATAGTATATATACATACATACTTTGCAATATACCTGAAACTATTATTACAACATTGTAAATCAACTATATAGTTCAATAAAAATTTTAATTAATACAGATTTTCCCCTTACATGTAGCCAGTGTAATACATAACAACTATCCGTTGAATGAAAACAAGTGAGTGAAAAACCATCTAGAATTCTTTGCTGATTCTTGTTCAGATTTCTTTTGTTCACATAACAGGTTCTCCAGGGATCCTCAGGTCAAGCTGGATAGCATCTCCTGAGATTCTTTTTTAAGAAAACTCTAACCATTGTTCTTTTGGATATGAACAGGATACAGATACATTGTATTTCTTGCTTTTGCAAACATTCAGGGTGGAATTGATCAATATAGCTTTATGTGAAATGAAACTTCTATAATTGCACTGTGCACCATGGAATAGCCACATGTAGCTGTGCAGAACATGAAATATCACTAGTGTGATGAATAAAAGTTTAAATTTTATTTAATTTTAACTAATTTACATTTAAGTAGCCACAAGGGGCTCTTTTTAGCAAAGAAGTTTCATGTAATAGCTATTTACTGGGCACCTACTATATATCAGGCACTGAGCTAGAGGCTGAGAATAAAGTGATATGAAAAATAAAGTAATATACTATTTTTAAGGAGCTGCTAGTCTAATAAAGCTAGATATCAAAGACAAAGAAGATATGGTACTATGTACAAAGGAGTACATTGTTAATCATAAAAAAGAATGCAGTAATGTCACATAAAGCATCGTGCATGCAACTAGAGAGCATCATACTGAGTGAAGTAAGTCAGAAAGAGATGAATATCATTTGATATCACTTATATATGGAATCTAAAATATGACACAATGAATCTATCTACAAAACAGAAATTGGCCACCTGATGCAAAAAGCCAACCCACTGGATGAGACTCCAATGCTGGGAAAGATGGAAGGCAAGAGGAGAAGGAGGCCACAGAGGGTAAGATGGCTGGATAGCATCACAGACTCAATGGACATGAGTCTATGCAAACGTCGGGAGACAATGAAGGACAGGGAAGCCTGGCTACAGTCCATGGGGTCACAAAGAGTTGGACACTACTTAGCAAATGAACAACTGCAACAACAAAACAAAAACAGACTCACAGAGAGCATATTTGTGGTTGCCAAGGGGGAAGAAACTGAGGCAAGAATAGAATGGGATTTTTAAAAAATTAATGCAGCATATAAATAGCCAATGTTTTATGCTTACATTCATGAGGAATATGATTTACCGTGAGTGAAGCTAAAACCATGAAATAATTACAGGAGATGCTTTATAATGGGGAAAAATGAACAAAAAACTCTGTGAAGGGGGCTGCCTTCAGTCTCAGGTGAACATGTAACTTACCACCCTCACCAAGGTATTTAATACTTCTAGAGTGACAGGATGCGGTTAATAATCATAGACAACAGAAGTTTGTTTCTCATGATTCTGCAGGCTGGAGCACACATGTATGTAATACAAAATGCCGGGTGTTCTGTTCCATATTCATGGGATAACCAATAAAGCATGTAAATAAAAATAAATCAAGGAAGACTTCATGAAGGAGGTGACACTAAACTAGAACTTTAAGGACATATACAAACGGGAGTGGGGAAGACTCTCCAAGAGAAGAAAATGTACAGGCAGAGGCCTGAGACAGGAAAAGGTAAGAATCACAACTAGAATTATTTGTCAGAGCCCCAAGCAAGGTGAGTCCAAACCCTAGCATCCACTTTAGAGCCTATATTTGTACTCATTATCTTACACCTCCTTTCAAGGGTTGTTCACAAACTTAACCTTCCACCTTGACTTCATGTACAGAATACAAGACACTTTGCAAGTCAAGTTTTCTCCAGGTAAGCCCACATAAGAATTTCTAGATGGGAGGGTCCCCTCTATACCATGTTTACAGAAGCTGTGGCAAAGCTCTCTTTGTTGCCAAAGAGAGGCCACCCAGAGATGCTTTGTGATTTAAGATGACAGGAAAGGGCTCTGGTAAGAAGATGCCAAGAAATGCAGGCACTGACAAGGGAAGGTGTAGGGAACCTAAAGTGAAGTCATGGGTCTACCCCATGTAGGGCAGGAGAAAAAGGAATTTTTATTCCTTCAATCTGGGCAGTATGTATTGTTAGTCTCATTTGATTAGTGAGAAAGTCTCAGAGAAGACAAAAAATAAAATTGCCCAGAGTCACACCATTGAGAAGTAGAGAGGTGTGCATGAACCCTTTGTACATTACCCTCTTCCTCTTTGCTCCTATAATGATGGGTGAAGCTCAGCAAGGGGACTTGGAAAAGGAAAGGGAAGGGGCATCTTTGCCCCTTATCAATTGATGAGAAAGCAGACAATTGAAGAAGAGTCATTACTCAGATGGGCATCGTTTTAGGGTTTTGTTGGGAAGTAAAGATTGTTTTGGGATCCATGGTGGCTCAGTGGTAAACAGTCCACCTGGCAATGTAGGAGACACAGGTTCGATCCCTAAGTTGGGAAGATCCCCTGGAGAAGGGAATGAAAACCCAGTGTTCTTGCCTGAAAAATCCCATGGACAGAGGAGCCTGGTGGGCTACCATTGTGGGGTTGCAAAAGAGTCAGACACAACTCAGTGACTAAACGACAACAAAGATTATCCTGCTTTTTTCCCTTGTTTGCTTTTTGTCTTCTTGGAATGAAGACCAAAAGTATCCCATATTTTACCAAAATCATACACCTATTCCTTGTGATAAGAAAACCTACCACACTAAACATTGCTCTGAAAAAACACATTAAAGTAGCAAATTATTTTTATTTTGCTTGAGTACATCAATTCCTGGGACTTCCCCTGTGGCTCAGTGGTGAAGAATCGGCCTGCAGTGCAGGAGATGAGGGTTTGATCCTTGGGTCAGGAAGTTCCCCTGGAGAAGGGAATGGCAACCCACTCCAGTACTCTTGCCTGGAGAATTCCATGGAAAGAGGAGCCTCGTGGGCTGTAGCCCATAGGGTCTCAAAGAGTTGGACATGACTTAAGTGACTGAGCACAGCACATATAAATTACTAAATGCTCTGGTTGCTCTAGCGAATGTCATGTGACATCTATTATCTTGCCCTCGTTCCCTGGTCAAATACTACTGTGCTGAAAGCTAGTACCTGGCCTGAAAGCCTGTGACCTCAAACACTCTCTTGATGTCTACAATTTTGAAAACTGTTTTGTGGATTTTTATATGACTTTTGAAATAACTATAGCAGAGAGGTAAATCTCAAAGGCCGATGTTATCTTGGATCCACAGTTTTTCAACATTTTCCTTCAACTCTTCATTGGATAAAATAATAACAAAAATCTTTTCAAAATGTTACAGAGGCAATCCCATTGCATTGGCCCCACAGGAGGCTTTGGGCAGGGTGCACACAGTCATGCAGCAGAAACTGAAAGTGAAAGTCACTCAGTTGTGTGACTTTTTGTGACCCATGGACTATACAGTCCATGGAATTTTCCAGGCCAGAATACTGGAGTGGGTAGACTTTCCCTTCTCCAGGGATCTTCCCAACCCAGGGATCCAACCCAGGTCTCCCACACTGCAGGTGGATTCTTTACCAGCTGAGCCACAGGGGAAGCCCAAGAACACTGGAGTGGGTAGTCTATTCCTTCTCCAGTGGATCTTCCCAACCTAGGAATCAAACTGGGGTCTCCTGCATTGCAGGTGGATTCCTTACCAACCAAGCTATCAGGGAAGCCCTCATGCAGCAGGGCTACCTCTTATTAGAGAACAACTATGAGACTGCAAGTCCTTGTGACATATCTCAAGCCCTCCTCTTTGGATTCCAAGTGAAGGCATCACATTTGGACCACCAGATCCACATCTCACTCCTTTCTATAAATGGAAGAGCCTGCAAAGACCATTGCTGGACTCTTCCTGAGGTGTGGGCTGATGCCCAAGAAAGTAAAGACTATGGGCTCTTTCGGGAAGCCCAGAACTTGGTAGACCATGACATGGACTCATGATTCAATAGCTTACTCATGGGGGCTGTACAAAATGAAGAGAGGTTCAGTTCATCTGAAGCTCCTTTAGAGAGCCCCAAACTATAGAAATGAAGTTCTCCTAGCTCCCAGGGAGGGAAAAAGAAACCGTGTTTGGGGAGCAGGGGACTCACAATACACTATAAGAGCATCTCCTGGAAGCAGACTAATTTTAATTCAATTGAGACTCGAAACAACAGCTCCTGGCCATGCAAATCAAAGTACCAAGGAGATTTTCTTTCTTACATGAAAATATGGCAACTTGCCTTCTTTTCAGAGTAGCTAAATAGGAAAAAACACAAATCAAGTTAAAGAAAGTGAAAGCTGACTTAAAACTCAACATTCAAAAAACTAAGATCTTGGCATGCAGTCCCATCACTTCATGGCAAATAGATGGAGAAACAATGGAAACAATGACAGACTTTATTTTCTTGGGCTGCAAAATCACTGCAGACAGTGACTACAACCATAAATTAAAAGACGCTTGCTCCTTGGAAGAAAACCCATGACCAATCTAGACAGCATTTAAAAAGCAGAGCTATCACTTTGCTGACAAAGGTCCATGTAGTCAAAGCTATGGTTTTTCCAGTAGTCATGGACGGATGTGAGAGTTGGACCATAAAGAAGGCTGAGTGCTAAAAAACTGATGCTTTTGAACTATCCTGCTGGAGAAGACTCTTGAGAGTCCCCTAGACAACAAGGAGATCAAACCAGTCAATTGAAAGGAAATCAACCCTCAATATTCTGGACTGATGCTGAAGCCGAAGCTCCAATATTTTGGCCACCTGGTATAAACAGCAAACTCATTGGAAACGTCTCTAATGCTGGGAAGGACTGAGGGCAGGAGGAGAAGGGGATGACAGAGGGTGAGATGGTTGGATGGCACCACTGACTCAATGGACATGAGTTTGAGCAACTCCATGAGATAGTGAAGGACAGGGAAGCCTGTCATGATGCAGTCCATGGTGTTGTGAAGAGTCAGACATGACTGAGCAACTGAACAACAAGATTAGAGAATGGCTGGCTGAAAAGAAAAACTATTTAGGTGTCAAAAATTATATAGTTTGAAAATATTCAGTTGTGTCTAAAAAATAATACAGGACAAAACTTAATGATTTAGCTCTAAATTACTTAGAGATAAAAGTAAGTAAAGATACTTCTGGTTGAGTGTAAAACTTGGAGAGTTTGAATATGAGTATGTGTATCCTTGTGAATGTGTATAAAATTTAGTCTCCCAATGAGGTAGTAAATCTTTTGAAGACAGAGGCTGTTATATCTGGGCTGCATTGAAATCAAATAGATTCTTCTTGATTCATTAAATCTACTTCTCTCCCAGTCTTTCTTTAAAATGGTACTATTTTCTCCTTGTTTACCTATTAGAAACTTTGATGAAATGTAAACTTCTAGAATATAGAGAACTTATTTATCTCTTTTGATTCCTTAATTCCATATCACTAAACACACACTGGAATCCAGACTTCTCCTTCTCTTGACAAAGATACACACACGTGCACACACACACACACACACACACACGTGTTCAAATGTTTTATAAGGCTTGGCACAGCTAATTGATTCATATTTATAGAAACACTTTTAAATACAGAATACTTCCATGGAAACAATGAGAGTTTAAAGAATTTTCACCAAGAAATGGAGTAGTTTGAATTTCTGATTGTGAATCACTACATCACAGAAAGTAGTCACGAAAATTATAATGCAACTGGTCCATTTAAATAAAAAAGGAAATATAATCCATGTTAGCTATTTTTCTACCTGTAAGTATTGTTGTTGTTTAGTCACTAAATCATGTGCAACTCTTCTTTGTGACCCCATGGACCTCATGGATAGCCCATGAGGCTCCTCTGTCCATGGGATTTCCCAGGCAAGAATACTGGAGTGGCTTGCCATTACCTCCTCCGGGGGATAATCCTGACCCAGGGATCAAACCCATGTCTCCTGCATTTGCAGGCTGATTCTTTACCACTGAGCCGCCAAGCTATATATTTTTCTTCCTTTCATACAAACAAACATGCATTGGGCAATTCTTATATATAAGACACTGCTCTGAGGATGACAGTAAACAAGTGTTTGCCCTTATATGTCCAAGAGGAGAGGAATAAGGCAGAAGCACTGACAGAAAGGGCTGGGAGTGTCAAGACTAGAGAATGTATCCAGGCTCTGCCGCTTTCTTGCTGCGTGACCTTAAGTCAATTGCTTAACAATCCTGAGCTTCATTTTCCTTCTCTGTAAAATACAAATAGCAGGGTCCCAGTTGGTTTTCACAGGACTCATAGAAAATCATGAAAGTGACTTGTAACCATTAAAGCACATAAAATAATAACTAAAATATGATTTCACAGACAATAACATATCTACTGCATTCACTGAATGGTTGAAATCAGAACACTGGCCATCTTGGGCTCAAATTCAGCCTGCATTGTGTCAATAAAAGGGGCTTCCCCTGTGATTCAGTGATAAAGAATTCACATGCAGTGCAGGAGCCACAGGAGAGCAGGTTGATCGGACTGGGAAGATCCCCTGGAGACCATGGCAACCCACTCTGGTATATTTGTCTAGAGAATCCACTGGACAGAGAAGCCTGGTGGGCTACAGTCTGTGGGGTCACAAAACATTTGAACATGACTCACAACCTAGCATGCACGTGTCATTAGAAGTTTGAAAGAATCACCAAGATTTAAGACTCAAATTCAGTTTTAATTTAAAAAAAAAAATCTGGAAAATCTAATGGACTAAAACTGAGCAGTTGGGCACTTTTAGGCAGAACAGCTATCCCATAGCTAGCCACAGTCCTCACAACTTCCTTTTGCTCACACAAGTTATAAATCCCCATAAGAAAAGAGAGACAGATATAAGCACAACAAAACAGGGGGTGCTAGAGGCAGATGCTGGGTATAAAGGAGAGAACATGTGCAGCTGAGAAGCCTAGGATGGCTCCCTGTAGGAGGTGGAATTTGAGCCATACTTTTAAGATCATATAGAAATGAGGGAAGAAAACATGAATTCTAGGCAGAGGAAATAGTGGGGAAAAATATATGGTGCCAACTACAAATGGCAGGGGAATTGGGGATGGGAACCACTGTCTGAATTAAGAGAAGGATGTTCTTTTATCTATCAAGTGTTATTTGAGAATCTATCTGTCAGAATCTGGAGATAAACAAATGGGTTAAGACACTTGAACCGGCCTTCTCAGATCTTATAATCTAGTGGAGGAGACAAGTGAGGGAAATATAGTTGAATTGATTTCCGCAGCACTCTGGAAAGCCTTTGATAGCAATCAGGAAAGCCACAGAATTCCTTCACCTCTGCAGAATGGACTTGGTGTTCAGAAGGATTTAGGATCATGAGTTGTAGCTGTGAGTCCAATTTTGCTACTAATTCCTTGTGTGTCCATCAGCTGTGGACCATACTTATCCACACAGAAGTAAGATCAACAGGGACAAGTGCTCAGCATGCTCAGGATGATGACACCAGAAAATAGAAGTAAAAGTGTGTTGAAATGTAAAATAAGTTATCAAATCCATGTTGTTAGTGTTACTATTTCTCTGGTCTCCAAGGATCATATTATAGACAGTACTGATAACTGCACATCAGAGAGAGAGCAGAAATGATGGCTTGAACTATTTGTGGATAATGGAAGGCAGACAGAATGAGTGTGAGACACACAGACCTGAATTCAAATCCTGTCATCACCATTTCTACCTGCATAACTTTAGACATCACATAACCTCTTTAGGCTTTTAATACTTATACCTATAGTAGCTTTTTATATCTAAGGCTGTCATGATACTAAAGTGAAAGAATTCACCATGGTGACTGGTAATAGCACCAGTAAATGCCAATGAAGATTATTTTCATTATGACTCACCTAACTTTCCCAAGAAGATGGAAGCTGTGTTAAAGAATCAGAGAATTACAGCATTAGAAGTGACCACAAAGAGTTTCTCTCTTCCTAAGAGTGTGGTCTGGCATATCTAATTCCAGTATCTCTCATGTCAAGAACTATGACTATAGTTTCCTCTGAAATGTAAACACATTTTGTCTTTTTAAGTTTCTCTGTAGAATAAGAGAACTAGAGAAATAATAATGTGCTTTCCAGGTGGTGCTAGTGGTAAAGGACCCACCTGCCAAAGCAGGAGATTAAGAGACATGGATTTGATCCCTGGGTCAGGAAGATCCTCCTGGAGGAGGGCATGACAACCCACTCCAGTATTCTTGCCTGGGGAATCCCATGGACAGAGGAGCCTAGCCAGCTACAGTTCATGGGGTCACAAAGAGTCAGACATGACTGAAGCAACTTAGCACAGCACAGAGAAGTAATAAGCTGGATAAGACCAAGGTATAGCATGACCAACTTTCCTAGTTTGCCTGGCATTGACAGGTGTCTGAAGATACTGGAGGTACTAAAGCGAGGACAGTCCCGGGCAAACAGGGTCAGCTGGTCACTCTACCTGAACTAATGTAGAATTTTTTATCTCTGGTTAAGCCACAAAAGCCAACAACTGTACGATACACTGCATTCTATTTCTTAGTACAACAGACAGCCAGGAATCATAAGCAACGAGAGGCAACTGTCCCTTTTAGACCAGTAAACACACCACCACCTTTCCCCTTAAATAAACATGGTCTTTTGGTCAATTGGCTAGGACCCCTGATGGCATAGATGCACTGTGCTAGGACTTTCTATTTTGGTGGTGGCCTTGGAAGAAATGTGGTCTTCCCTTCTCTGTATCTCTGATGTTATTCCTAATGCTGAATCTGTCAGCAAATGAACAGTCCATCCTTAAAATCCATAGTGAGGGGCTTGTTTTCATGCCTTCTCTTATCAAATTTGGATCAGAATAAAACCATGCAACCCTGTTAGCTTGGTGACTACATATGAACTTTTTCTCCATTGGTACAGGCTGAAGCCAAGTTCTTCTATCAGTATTTCTGTCTGATGAATGGAAGTCCTGTCTTCTTGGGCTCAGATACTCTTAAGCACTTCACTATGTGGCTTGCAAACCAAATCATGATGGCTGAAGGTACTGAGCTCTCCAGTAAGTCTTCTCAATCTTCCTTGAGACATGCCTGTTTCCAGTGACAAACACTATTTTTCATAAACTCAAAATAACTTAGGCAACCTTTCTTGCTTTGGGTTTTTCCTTAATTTATCACACAGAGACAAAAGCTTGAAGTCAATCAGGGTAATGACTGGTTACAGAAGGAATGAGAAACATTCTCCCTTGAATGCCCTCAATTCCTTGGAGAATTATGGGAAATGTGCCAGTGATGTCCAGTGGTCATTCAATTTTTCCAGTAATGTGAATGACTCACAGTGGCAAAAACCAGGTCCTCAAGAAGTATTACACCATCCCCTTGCAAACAAGCAGAAGCTTCTTCTGAAATCCAACTTCCAGCATCATCATCCACACAATCAGAGTAAGCTCCAAGAACCATCTTGATTTTTAAACCTCTAAAAAACATACCATTAAAAAGACTTATCTAAAGGATATCATGACAAATGACAAACAGCAAAAAAAAAAAAAAAGAAAAAAACCCCTACAACATATATGACATCAAGTAGTATGATCTCCTTAATATACAAAGAGCTTGTATAATTCAATAAGAAAGAAAACTAACAACCCAATAGAAAATGGATAAAGATCATGAGCAGGCTTCTTAATAGGAAACACAAATGTCTAGAAACGATTTGAAAACCTGTTCAACTTTATTAAAAGCAAGTATGCAAAGTAAAAGAATATTTTCACCTCTCAATGGGCAAAAATCAAAACTTTATGTACAGAATGTTGGTAGAAACATGTAGGTACTCTCTCAAAATATTCTTTAAAGTACTAAGGGTATAGTTTCTTTAAAGAGCAATGTAAATTCTCAAAATCTATAATCAAGCAATGACAGAAATTTTATCACGAGCTTGTATACAGGGATATATGCAAGGACATACACTGACATATTCTGAAGTAGCAAATGAGTTGTTGTTGTTATTTAGTCGTTCAGGCGTGTCCGACTCTTTGCAACCCCATGGACTGCAGCACACCAGTGCTCCATGTCCATCTTCTGGAGCTTGCTCAAATTCATGTTCATTGAGTCAGTGGTGCCATCCAACCATCTCATCCTCTGTCATCCCCTTCTCCTCATGTCTTCAATCTTTCCCAGCGTCAGGGTCTTTTCCAATGAGTTGGCTCTTCACATCAGGTGGCCAAAGTACTGGAGCTTCAGCTTCAGCATCAGTCCTTCCAATGAATATTCAGGGCTGATCTCCTTTAGGATGGGCTGGTTTGTTCTCTTTGCTGTCCGAGGGATACTCAAGAGTCTTCTCTAACACCACAGTTCAAAAGCATCAATCCTTCAACACTCAGCTTTCTTTGTGTGTGTGTATTTTTTTTTCATTTTCTTTTCTTTTCTTTTTTTTTCTTTATAGTCCAACTCTCACATCCATACATGACTACTGGAAAAACCATAGCTTTGACTATATGGACCTTTAGCAAAATGATGTCTTTGCTTTTTAATACGCTGTCTAGGTTTGTCATGGCTTTTCTTCCAAAGAGCAAGCGTCTTTCAATTTCATGGCTGTAGTACCCCCTGCAGTGAATTTTGAAAATAAAGAAAATAAAGTCCATCACTGTCTCCATCGTTTCTCCATCTATTTGCCATCAAATGATGGGACTGGATGCCATGATCTTCGATTTTTGAATGTTGAGTTTTAAGCCAGTTTTTTCACTCTCCTCTTTCACCTTTATCAAGAGGGTCCTTAGCTCATTCTGCCATAAGGGTGGTGTCATCTGCATATCTGAGGTTACTGATATTTCTCCCAGCAGTCTTGATTTCAGCTTATGCTTCATCCAGCCCAGCATTTCACATGATGTACTCTACATATAAATTAAATAAACAGGGCCCCATCTTCAGGACTAGTGCCCTTATAAAAAGAAACAAACGAAAGCTTGCTTCCTTCTATCTCTGCTTTCTGCCACATAAGGATACAAGGAAATGACAGCATCTTCTGAAAGCCAGGAAAATGGCCTTCCCCGAGAAACTGACCTCGGTCTGCCATTCTGTTCTAGGGCTTTCTAGGCTCTAGAACTGCAAGAAATAAATGTTGTTTAAGCTACCAGTCTATGGAGATTCATTGCAACAGCCTGAGTGAGACAGGTACATAAAGAGATGCAACAGTGGACTACTCCTCTACAGCTACTATAAAGAATACTCTACAGCTACTATAAGGATCTATAAGCAGATCTCTACACACTAAATTTTTAACTGCTTTATCCTTTTATACTCACAGTTTTTAATTCTTTCTGAAAGGTATTAATATTTAGGATTCCCTTGGTGGTCCAGGAGTTAAGAATCCACCTTCCAATGCAGGGGACACTGGTTTGATTCCTGGTTGGGGAACTAAGATCCAAGATGCCCTGGGGCAGCCAAGCCTGTTCATCGCAATGCCTAAACCTGTGTGCTCTGAAGCCAGTGTTCCACAGCAAGGAAAGCCTGTGTCCTACAACTAGAGAGGCCTGTGCACCCCAAGGAGAAGCCCACGCACTGCCTCTAGAGAAAACCCCATCCTCCACAATGAAGAGCCTGTGCACGGCAGTGAAGACCCAGCACACCGAAATGCTTCTAAAAGGTATTAATGTTAAGAAAATGGCACAAATTGAGCCAGCTTCTGTATTACATCTGCTTGTAACCCCTAATAGAAAGTGGATGATTTTGTCCCTGTCCCCTGGGAATGTTTGACAATGCCTGGAAACAGCTGCTACTGGTATTGAGTGGGCAGAGACCAGGGATTATGCTAAACATCATACAGTCTACAGGACAACACCCACACACCAAGAATTATGCCCCAAATGTCAATTGTATGGAGTTTGAGAAACCCTATTTGGGAGCAATATACAACAAAAGGCCAACAAGTTGTTAGCTCTTCCATTCCCACCAAATTCCCGTTTACAGTCATCTATTTTAGTTCCCTTGCTCTCCGTCTGAATAATCACACAGATGAAGATGTAGGTCTGTTTTGGGTTTTAATTCTTGTACCCACCCCATCTCCAAGCATTACAAGTTACCCTGGATCTGTGAGCCAGAAGCTCTGAACAGGACATGCCATGAGTATAGACGAGTTTATTGGACCAATCTCTTAGAAAGGTAAGCAAGGAGTCAGTGAACCACAAGCAAAAGCATGATGGTTGATAAGCCCTCTGTCTAGCTACCAAGGCCTTATATTGACTGTATGGTTAATTTAGTGCTTTCCTCAAGGGTGATCTCTTTTAAAAGGGCTCCCTTTAAGTCTAGAAGGGCATCAGGAGGGAAAGAGGAGGTGAGGAGGCCCAGCATCTTCTCCATCTTGGGACCAGTAATAACAGAGGACACAAGGGAACCTGCCGTTTCCACTTCTTCCCTTTTCCCCTTGGTAATGCATTCACCTGCAAAGGAAACTCTTTCATACGTCAATTTTTAAAAATAAATTTCTCAAATGGAAGAACAAAGATTGAATACTACAAGATTTAAAGAAAAAACAGTACAAAGTATAGAAGTCAGAATAGCGTTTTTAAAATGTTTGTAGGAGAAGCCTTGATAAATAGCTTGTCTTCATCTTGGCACATATGACATTACCCACCCAGGCTGTGAGTTACATCCTTTCTGCTTGGAGGTTCAGAAAGCATCTGTCCTAGTCTGCCACAGACCAGCCTTGCTGGTGAATCTGTCTTGCTATGTAATACCAAAAAATAGGACCAGAAACTGATGCCTTGGGATGGTATGAGGGCAAAAGGTCAATCAGGGGCTACTTGTGATTAAACAACTCAACTCCAAGTGGTTTGGTGCGATGGTTAACTTTACACATTAGCTTGGCTAACTGAAGGGGTGCTCATATATTTGGCAGATATTATTTCTACATGTGTCTGTGAGGGTGTTTCCAGATGAAATTAACATTCAAATCCATGGATCCAGTTAAGTAAATTGCCCCGCTCAATGTGGTGGGCATCATCCAATCCCTTGAGGGCCCAAAAATGCAGAAAAAGGAAGAATTTGACCTTTCCTGCCTGAGGGGGACATGCTCTTCCTCTGCCTCATAACTTCATATTTTCAGGTCTTTGAACTTGGGTTGAATTATACCACAGCTTCCTGGGTCTCCAGCTTGCAGTTGGCATATTTCAACCTCCATAACTATTAATACATGAGCCAATTCCTTATAATATATATCTATGATTTATTTTATATCTGTCTATCTCTCCTACCAGTTCTATTTCTCTAGAGAACTCTGACTAATACACTTGGCTAGCTCCTGAATCCCCAGTCCCTGGTACAATACATGGCATGGAGAAGATATTCAATAAATATTTAATGAATACATTCACTAATAAATAAACAAATCACAACCAACAATTGAGAAAATATTCATTTTCCCATTTTACAAATGAAAGAACTGAAGGAATTTAAGAATGTTTGCCCCAAATTACAGAATTTCTAACAGACTAAGTCAGTTCACAAGCTTCAGGCTATCTGATTGGAAACAATCTACCCTAGTCATTATTTTTTTCTTTTAGTGCTTTATTTTAAGGAGTTTGATTCCAACACATTGTTTTTTTTTTAAATGTTTATTTATTTGGCTGTAGCCATACTGTAGTTGGGTCGTAGTTGCAGCACGCGGGATCATTTTGGGGTGCCCAGACTCTCCAGCTGTAACATACTGGCTCAGTTGCTCAGCGGCATGTGGGATTTTAGTTCCCAGACCAGGGATCAAGCCCCTGTCCCCTGCAATGCTTGGTAGATTCTTAACCACTGGACCACCAGGGAAGGAAGTCCCTCAATACACCTTAAATGGGCTAAAGAAAGATCTGGCTGGGGCGTGATTCACACAAATGATTGTCAGCATAGATGACAGCAGACAGTTTGGGAAGGACCATTTCCCTGGTGGCTCAGATGGTAAAGCGTCTGCCTGCAATGCGGGAGACCCGGGTTCGATCCCTGGGTTGGAAAGATCTCCTGGAGAAGGAAATGGTAACCCACTCCAGTACTCTTGCCTGGAGAATCCCACAGACGGAGGAGCCTGGTAGGCTACAGTCCATGGGGTCACAAAGAGTCAGACACGACTGAGCAACTTCACAATGTTTGGCAAAACCAAACATGGTTGTTTACCGTAGGCCTCATCAGAGCTTCTTTGTATGACAACACACTGCAGAAACAAAATGTAACGTTTCCCGAGCCTAATGGAGGAGCATATTTTGCGTAAAACATGAAGCAGCTTTGTGCAGTACTTTTTATGAGTTAAGCATTTTGCCTCTCTTGTCCGGGCTACCTGATTGAATGGGGGCCAAGATGGAGAAATCGTCTCACTTCATCTTCAGAACAAACACCTGGTAAGGCAGCTGTTCACCACCAACTGGGTACGAGAAACCAATAGAACATTTTCAGAATGAGCAGAATGAGGACCTAATGCAATGTTTACTCTAGCCAACAGCTAAAAAAAACTAACAACTAACAACAGCACACACACAAAAAAGTTGCCTGTGGTTATTTCAACCCTACTCGGGAACAGAACCACTTTCTGGAAGGCTGTGGAGCGCCAGAATGCATGTTCACCATCACACTCACACTTGCAGTCAGAGAACTTGATCAGATACATACGCACAAAGAAGGTTGGAGTACTCACTCTCCTATCTGCCTTCAATGAAGAAATTGATAGGAAGTACATTCAATATGCTGCCAAGATGATCACCCACAGAACCTTATCAGGAAATATGTGGGGATTGTCTGTGGCCTAATTCTTTCTTCTTTGCTATGTGCATGGACCATCTTTTAAGAGACAGGAAAATGAAACTAATATAACGTCTATGTGCCTTCTTCCTACTTGATCCTAGGACTTTCAAGAAAATGAGAAGTCCTATTCCAAAATGCACATATTAATTTTAAAGTCAGAACAACCACACACACACACAAAAAAAAACAGTTTCTGATCAATCAACAAATGTGGACCAAATTAGTTCATAGGTTTTCTTTTCTGTTTTTAATTTTAATAGGATTAACAGGTATGTCCCCTTCAACAAAAGAGTTCTTTTCAGATGTGACATCATGATGCAATATAGTCTTTGGAGGAAAATATTTGAGGAACAGTCATCTAGCTATCTATAGCAAACCTGCAGATGACCTAGATACACAAATTCACGGGAGAAGAAGAGTAATCATCAAAAGTAATACCAAGGAAACATCTCAGAACAGTAAAGAGGTTGAGAGATTCAGAGCCCTCATTCAATCATACCTAGTAGAGCATGGTGGTTTACAACACAAATAGGGAGCCAGACTTGAAACTTAGTTTTGTTATTTAGAGATAAAAAATATTCTGAGGTTTCCCTAACAGTCCAGTAGTTGAGAATCCACCTTCCAATGCAGGGAACACAGGTTTAATCCCTGGTCTGGGAAGATTCCACACGACACGGGGCAGCTAAACCCTACTAAGGCCATGCTCTAGAGCCCATGCAACACAAGTAGAAAAGTCTGTGCCTCGCATTGAGAAGCCCCCTCGCACCATAACTAGGGAAAGCCTGCATGCCACAGCAAAGACACAGCGTGGCCAAAAAATAAAGCAGTAATAATAATAAAAGAAATAGTTACATTCTGATTGTTATATAACCTTGAACAAATTATTTAAGCATTCTGCGCCTCAGTTTCCCCTCTGCAAAACGGGGTAAAAAGTAATATCGACTCAGTTGATTGTGAAGACCCAGCATACGTAAAATATGTAGAACCAGTGCCTGGTACAAAGTTAGTCCTCCATGCATGTTGACAATCACTAGTATTACCAACTTCATGACCATGAGAAGTCAGTTCACTTCTCTAAGTCTCGTTTTCTCCTTCTCTTAAATTGAAATACTCATACTGCTGGCACAATATTAGAGTGAAGAACAAATGAGACAAGATATAGATGTTCAAGTACACAACATCATCTCACAAAGGTAAGGTGATTATTCTCCTGCTATCATACAGTCATTCTTTTCTCCCCCTCATTGGAAGGTATTTCTTCTTCAGCCCAGGCCTCAGATTTCCTCACTGGACACTGACCTTTCCAGTGTACAAAGCAGATACACTCTGTCTGTGGGGGAACCCTTGGTCCATCACCAGTCCTTTCCATTCCAGTCAATGTCACATCTGCTACCACCAAATGTCCAGAGTCAGAAAGTGGGGTGCTCCCATGACTATTCAGCCTTAAGACCTCATCAGCTTAGCTGAGCAACCTTTCTTCTTGTGTCCACCTCCAACATGGAGACCTAATCGTCCACTTCTCCATGTCTATCTTTACCATCCTCAGTCATGTCACCATCATTTCTTGCCAGTGATAGCCTTCCATACTTCCGCTTCCACATTCTATGATCCAATTCATTTCATTTTCCCCAATACAGATGAACAAATCTTAAAAATGTAATTCCAGCCTCTTTCCTGGCTGGAACCATGGAGGGTGCCAAAGAGAAGAAAAAGGTTCCTGCTGTGCCAGGAACCCTTAAGAAAAAGCGAAAGAATTTCACAGAGCTTAAGATGAAGCGCCTGAGAAAGAAGTTTGCCCAAAAGATGCTTCAAAAGGGAAGGAGGAAGCTTATCTATGAAAAAGCTAAGCATTACCACAAGGAATACAGGCAGATGTACAGAACTGAAATTCAAATGGCTAGGATGGCGTGAAAAGCTGGCAACTTCTATGTACCCGCAGAACCCAAATTGGCATTTGTCATCAGATCAGAGGTATCAGTGGTGTGAGCCCAAAGGTTGGAAAGGTGCTACAGCTCCTTTGCCTCCAACACATCTTCAATGGCACCTTTGTGAAGCTCAACGAGGCATCAATTAACACGCTGAGAATTGTGGAGCTATATATTGCATCAGTTCAGTTCAGTTCAGTCACTCAGTCATGTCTGACTCTTTGCGACCCCATGAACTGCAGCACACCAGGCCTCCCTGTCCATCACCAACTCGCAGAGCTCACTCAAACTCACATTCATCAAGTCGGTGATGCCATCCAGTCATCTCATCCTCTGTCGCCCCCTTCTCCTCCTGCCCCCAATCCCTCCCACCATCAGAGTCTTTTCCAATGAGTCAACTCTTCACATGAGGTGGCCAAAGTACTAGAGTTTCAGCTTCAGCATCATTCCCTCCAAAGAAATCCCAGGGCCGATCTCCTTCAGAATGGACTAGTTGAGCCTCCTTGCAGTCCAGGGGACTCTGAAGAGTCTTCTCCAACACCATAGTTCAAAAACATCAATTCTTCAGTGCTCAGCTTTCTTCACAGTCCAACTCTCACATCCATATATGACTACTGGAAAAATCATAGCCTTGACTAGACGGACCTTAGTCAGCAAAGTGATGTCTCTGCTTTTTAATACGCTATCTAGGTTGGTCATAACTTTCCTTCCAAGGAGTAAGCATCTTTTAATTTCATAGCTTCAATCACCACCTGCAATGATTTTGGAGCCCCCCAAAAATAAAGTCTGACACTTTTTCCACTGTTTCCCCATCTATTTCCCATGAATAAAATGGCTGTCTGGGGAGGCCTTACAAATAGCTGTGAAAAGAAGAGAAGCAAAAAGCAAAGGAGAAAAGGAAAGATATAAGCATCTAAATGCAGAGTTCCAAAGAATAGCAAGAAGAGATAAGAAAGCCTTCTTCAGCAATCAATGTAAAGAAATAGAGGAAAAGAACAGAATGGGAAAGACTAGAGATCTCTTCAAGAAAATTAGAGATACCAAGAGAACATTTCATGCAAGATGGGCTCGATAAAGGAACAGAAATGGTCTGGACCTAACAGAAGCAGAAGATATTAAGAAGAGGTGGCAAGAATACAC
>SJXQ01004814.1:272271-290825 GCA_006408695.1 Aepyceros melampus | reverse complement strand
GACTGAAAGGAGATCCAACCAGTCCATTCTGAAGGAGATCAGCCCTGGGATTTCTTTGGAAGGAATGATGCTAAAGCTGAAGCTCCAGTGCTTTGGCCACCTCATGTGAAGAGTTGACTCATTGGAAAAGACTTTGATGCTGGGAAGGATTGGGGGCAGGAGGAGAAGGGGCCGACCGAGGATGAGATGACTGGATGGCATCACTGAGTCAATGGATGCGAGTCTGAGTGAACTCCGGGAGTTGGTGATGGATAGGGAGGCCTGGTGTGCTGAGATTCATGGGGTTGCAAAGAGTCGGACATGACTAAGCCACTGCACTGAACTGAACTGAATATACTTCTGGGATTGGCTGCTCATATATTTTTAAGCAATTTTTGTGTCTGTGTTTATGAGGTTAATCCATGCTTTTTTTCCTGATATTTTTGATTGACTTTTGGTATTACAATACAAAGAATATGCTGGTAAGTGTTTTCCCCTCTATTTTCTGAAGGAGTTTATGAAGAATTGATATTATGTGGTCTATAAATAGTTGCTAGAATTTCCCAGTGAAGCCAAGTGGCATGACTTTTTCTTTGTTGGGAGATTTTTTATTAAAGCTTAATTTTCCACACTTGCCTTAGATCTATTAAGATTTTCTAGTTCATTTTGATGCTAGTGACAAAGAACTTGCCCACCAATGGAGGAGACAGAGATGTGGGTTTAATTCCTGGGTTGGGAAGATTCCCTGGAGGAGGGGATGGCAACTCACTCCAGTATTCTTGCCTGGAGAATATCAAAGACAGAGGAGCCTGGAGGGCTACAGTCCATAAGATGTCAGAGTCAAACACGATTGAAGTGACTTAGCAGGCACATATGTGACAATATATGTCTTTCTAGGAATTTGTCCAATTTATCTATGTTGACTGAACTTTTGGAATAAATTTAAAATATTATTCTATAATATGCATTTCACTTCTTCTTTATTCTCAATTTTTATAATTAGCATTAGTCTTTATTTCTTGGTTTAATTTGCACTTTAAAATGTTAAGGCAGTTCTAATTCAAATTGGCTCAAAAAGTTATGGGATTTGATCAAGATATCATGAAGAATAAAGAAAGAAGATTTAGCAAAACATTCTTGAAGGCCTGAGGGACAAAATAGAATGAGTTAATGACTATCTTAATTGACCACAAAACTATTTAATAAGTTGGTTATTCAATATAAGTAATATGAATCAATGATAATTGGAGTTTGAATGGCTGGACTACTGGGAACACAACAATTAATTGTGTAAGGTTTGAGTATTTAATATTTACAAAGTTCATATTTGAATTGACTTTATAATTGCTCATTGATAACTAGTTTCTAATATGAAAGGGATTTTCATAATAATGTTTATGCCAAATCAAGTTTAAAGAAATGTCATCACTGTTGTTTCAAAGATGAGAAGAGTCAGAAAATAAATGTTATTACTTTACCATACCATTTAGTGAATT
Organism: Aepyceros melampus; assembly: GCA_006408695.1. Lineage (NCBI taxonomy): Eukaryota > Metazoa > Chordata > Mammalia > Artiodactyla > Bovidae > Aepyceros > Aepyceros melampus. The sequence continues at coordinate 289,350 of SJXQ01004814.1, read as the reverse complement.
GCATACATGAATCAAAAAACTTCTATATTACTCTAATAAAAATATTCCCTTGTGAAAAGGTCAATTCTTAACTGAATACAGTAGTTGTCAAAGAGAAATGTTGCTGCTTACCTAACCAGATTTACAAATAGAAGGTAACATTTTTAAACCTTTAATCATAAGAAATTTTACAAATATACAATAGAAGAGTTATATATTGAAAACTATAAACCCATAACTCATTTTGGACAGTATGGATAACCCATCTTTGGTGCTGTTACAGTTTTTCCTCTGTTCTTATTCAGGCATTTATTTTGTAATTGCATGTATCTCTGTGGCACAGTCTGTTGGAACATTTAGTTGCTAACCAAAAGGTTGTAGGGTTCGAATCCACTCAGGGAATCCTTCCTCTCTGCACCTTTTAAGGAAGTCCTCAAAGGCTTTGTGCTTGTTTCTACTTTGCATCCTTTCCATGAAAGGTCAAAAAAGTCTCCTCTACTCCTAACCTCCTGTTCCAAAAAGGAGTACAACTGGCAACTGTATTGGAGAAGGCAATGGCACCCCACTCCAGTGCTCTTGCCTGGAAAATCCCATGGATGGAGGAGCCTGGTAGGCTGCAGCCCATGGGGTCACGAAGAGTCAGACACTTACTGAGCGACTTCACTTTCACTTTTCACTTTCATGCATTGGAGAAGGAAATGGCAACCCACTCCAGTGTTCTTGCCTGGAGAATCCCAGGGATGGGGGAGCCTGGTGGGCTGCCGTCTATGGGGTCACACAGAGTCGGACACGACTGAAGCGACTTAGCAGCAGTAGCAGCAGCAACTGTATCTCTTCACAGTTTCCTTTACTGTGCATGTTACAAAGCCCAGTATCTACTGTTATGTTAGGGCTTTCTCTGTTGGCTCAGATAGTAAGGAATCTGCCTGCAATGCCTGAGACCAGGGTTTGATCCCTGGATCAGGAAGATCCCCTGGAGGAGGGCATGGCGACCCACTCCTGAATTCTTGCCTGGAGAATTCCATGGTCAGAGGAGCCTAGCAGGCTATGCAGTCCATGGGGTCACAAAATCGAACACGACTGACCCACATTTTGTAATTGCCTCAGTGATGCCTAGTCACATTTATCACATAGTGGTTCTAAAAGTCCTACAGTGCACAGGAACATTTCACACAACAAAATATTTGGCTTTAGCTGAGATGGCTGGATGGCATCACCGACTCGATGGACGTGAGTTTGGGTGAACTCCGTAAGTTGGTGATGGACAGGGAGGCCTGGGTGCTGCAATTCATGGGGTCGCAAAGAGTCGGACATGACTGAGCAACTGAACTGAACTGAACTGAAAATACCAAAAGCTCATCTTTGAGAAACAGTTTTAGTAATAAGATATTACAATAGTGGTTATATTTTGAGACGCATTACTCATTGGGACAGATGTAAAATCTATATTTCAGGAGGATAAATATTTAAAACTACCAAAACAGACTTTCTCATGGGTAAAAATCAGTTTAAATTAATAATATGTTTATACATTATAAACACGTCAGTATTATAAATATAATTGGGAAAGAAATCTTGTCCCATCCTCACAGTAACTTATTAAACATTCCATTTCTCCTCCTTTTATGTTATCTGTGCCTGAACTGGAATATGACAATGGATTTCACTTTGTCATATATGAATATGTGAACATTTCTTAAGCTACTGCTGACAGTGCTTTTTATTTCTTTAAATCAGTTTTAGCATAACAGAATATTGTAGGCTTGACAGAATCCATCATGTGGTAAGATTTGTATGCATTCTTTAAAAGCATCCAGACAGAGATCTAAAACAATGCCAATACCGTGAACCTTCAGTGGCATTGCGATGAAGAATCTAACAATAAAAATCGTTAAAAAAGTGGAGTGAACATAATACTTGGATTTCCATAGTCCTGAGTTTGGATATTAACTCCCCATTCCTCTAGATGTGTGACTTTGGACAAGATACTTCAACAACTTGGGGCACTTTATCCATCTGTAAAGTTTCATTAGGTACAATAAATAAATTAAAACATATCCATGATGTTATATCTTTATTTGTTGAATTATGCCTGGTCTTCTTCAGCAAAGGATAGAGAAGTTGGTACCATACCACTGGTTGGGACTAAAACTTGTGATGGGATTTTGACAGAGACAGTTTTTCAAAGCAATATTTTTTGACACTGTAGGATGGAAATGCTGTTTACTTTGTCCTTTCTCATCATCAGCAAATAATTTTAGGGTGCATCTTAAATGTCCATAATCTCTTATTTCTACTGCCTTAAGTTTACTTTAATTTTCATCTATAAAGAGTCATCTCTCCTTCATATTCCTTGTAATTTATCATCTTTTTAGGGGGATCATTTTGAGAAAGTTATTTAAATATGTAGATGATACTACTGAATAAAGTTATAGACAGATGTATAATAGCATATGTTTTATTCAATGAAAAATATCACTGTTTAGTGAAGATTGGTTCACTAAATCTTGGTTAAACTCTGGTTTGATGGCTGCACTTTTGATGAAATGAGCTAAATGTTTGTTCTTAACTTTGGGGGTGATTTTCAGGGATAAATTCTTGTGTAGTGCACTGCTGGTTCTCTGACAGTGAGACAAGGAAAGTGCCCATATTCATCTTTTTATCATTTATACTTGACACAATGCCTCAGTTTCCCATAAAGGAAAAGTCATCTGGATTCCATAAGAATGCTGACTTTTAAATGTTAATGATATGCACTGTAAAAGCAATGATTGATCAGATTTTGTAATCATCTTTTCTCCTTGTATGTTTTTAACAGGTAACCCATTATTAACCAGCAGAGTCAACATATTAATTAATGTCCTAGATGTCAATGAATTTCCTCCAGAATATCTGTGCCATATGAGACAGCTGTATGTGAAAATGCCAAACCAGGACAGGTATCTTATCAATGTTGTTATTTAAGATTTTATACAGATCTGCTATCTGCAGATTGTAAGACCATGCATGCATATAGACATGGATCAAATGTCTTCATAAAATAAACCATAAGTGGTAGTATATGCTTTTAAATTAATGGCATGTGTTGCATGTAGAATTATTACCACATGGGATAAAAATGATGATGACCTAGTGAATATATTCTGTATAACTAACAGTTCTAGGATTGCATATTCTGCTATTTTCTGTAGACTATGAAATTTCCAAAACACTTGTGATTGCAAGCCCAGTAAGCAAAAACTTTGGACTATAGTCTTCTGTAATATTTCTTGCTTTGCTCACATGCTTTTATGAAGGGGTGCATAGATACTCTTAAGCACATGAAGAATGGAAAACTTTTTCTGGTGGCCTTGAATAGAACATCAGGTTATTCAAAATATCTGAATTACATTTTCTTACTAAGCATTACTCTGGAGGGAAGTTCTAGTGGGGAGAGCCTATGAGGAAGGACCACATTGTTAATGCAAGTTACTGTCAAAATCCTAGCATTTATGTGGGTAATGGTGAGTAGCCAGCTTTTTTATAAGCACTATTATAAAGGACTTCCCTGGTGGCTCAGATGGTAAAAAATCTGCCTGCAGTGAAGATGACTTGGGTTCGATCCATGGATCAGGAATATTCCCTGGAGAAGGGAATGGCTACCCACTCTAGTAATCTTGCCTCTAGAATTCCATAGGCAAAGGAACTACAGTTCATGGGGTTGCAAAGAGTAGGACATGACTGAGCAACTAACACTTTCACTTTCATAAGTGAATGAATGGAGATATGAAGTAATATGATTAACAGGAACCAGGCATGAGCAGATGGTAAGAGTGTGTTATGCAATAAGAATATAATTAATCCAATATTGCGTACTTAGGTTCCGAAAGAAAAATCCATCTATATGCTTTGGTTTGATGTCTATTTCAATTCTTTTGCATAGAATAACTATTTAACTACTTATTTAAGTAAATTTGAAGTTTCAATTCTTACTTAGGAAATATCTTAATATTTGAAACTATATTTTTATTAAAATGTCCTTCTTTATTATCTAGTATTTGCTTCCATTTGAATATCTTCTACTGATTCATAGAATATTTCTCACATGACTCTAGTCATGTGATATTCACTAGCCTTATATATATTTGATTAATATTAAATACATTTTAAAAGTTATCATTCACACTTGTTTGTTTCTAGTGTCTGGTAGCTATATGAGATGAGCGGCTACAATTTTTTAAAAATACTTTTATTGGAGTATAGTTGATTTACAATATTGAGTTAGTTTCAGGTGTACTGAAAATTGAATCAGTTATACATAGATGCATATCCATTCTTTTTCAGACTCTTCCCATATTGGTTATTACAGAATATAGAGTTCCCTGTGCTATACAATAGGTCCTTATTAGCTATATATTTAGCTTGTATTTGCTAATCCCAGTTTCCAAGTGGCTACCATTTTTATCAGGGTACAGGCAGAGTGTTCCCATCAGTACAGAAAGTTCTAGGGGACTGTGTTGCTCTGTTACTTCTTTTGATAATTTAGAGAAAATTCCCTGGTAGTTCAGATGGTAAAGAATGTGCCTTCACTGAAGACTCAGGTTCAATCCCTGGGTCGAGAAGATCCCCTGGAGAAGGGAATGGAAACTCACTCCAGTATTCTTGCCTGGATAATTCCATGGACTGAGGAACCTGACGGGCTACAGTCCATGTGGTCATAAAGAGTTGGGCATGACTGAGCAATTAACATATTCATTTCATTAACTTTATTACAGGATGACTTATTTAATCATATGTTCCCAAGTGATAAATTTGCACTTTTAACTTTAAATAGACACATAAATATATTTATATATCAGTTCAGTTCAGTCACTCAGTTGTGTCCGACTCTTTGCGACCCCATGAATGGCACACAACAGGCCTCTCTATCCATCATCAACTCCCGGAGTTCATCAAATTCATGTCCATCGAGTCGGTGGTGCCATCCAGCCATCTCATCCTCTGTCGTCCCCTTCTCCTACTTCCTCCAATCCCTCCCAGCATTAGAGTCCTTTCCAATGAGTCAACACTTCTCATGAGGTGGCCAGAGTGTTGGAGTTTTAGCTTTAGCATCAGTCCTTCCAAAGAACACCCAGGGCTGATCTCCTTCAGAATGGACTGGTTGGATCTCCTTTCAGTCTAAGGGACTCTCAAGAGTCTTCTCCAACACCACAGTTCAAAAGCATCAATTCTTTGGTGTTCAGCTTTCTTCAAAAAGTCCAATTCTCACATCCATACACGACCACTGGAAAAACCAGAGCCTTGACTAGACGTACCTTTGTTAGCAAAGTAATGTCTCTGCTTTCGAATATGCTATCTAGGTTGGTCATAACTTTTCTTCCAAGAAGTAAACGTCTTCTAATTTCATGGCTGCAGTCACCATCTGCAGTGATTTTGGAGCCCCACAAAAATAAAGTGTGACACTGTTTCCACTGTTTCCCCATCTATTTCCCATGAAGTGAAGGGACCAAATGCCATGATTTTAGTTTTCCAAATGTTGAGCTGTAAGCCAAGTTTTTCATTCTCCTCTTTCACTTTCATCAAGAGGCTTTTTAGTTCCTCTTCACTTTCTGCCATAAGGGTGGTGTCATCTGCATATCTGAGGTTATTGATATTTCTCCCGGAAACCTTGATTCTAGCTTGTGCTTCTTCCAGCCCAGTGTTTCTCATGATGTATTCTGCATATAAGTTAAATAAGCAGGGTGACAATATACAGACTTAATGTACTCCTTTTCCTATTTGGAACCAGTCTGTTGTTCCATGACCAGTTCTAACTGTTCCTTCCTGACCTGCATACAGGTTTCTCAAGAGGCAAGTTAGGTGGTCTGGTATTCCCGTCTCTTTCAGAATTTTCCAGTTTATTTTGATCCACACAGTCAAAGGCTTTGGCATAGTCAATAGAGCAGAAATAGGCGTTTTTCTGGAACTCTTTTGTTTTGCAATGATCCAGCAGATGTTGGCAATTTGATCTCTGGTTCCTCTGCCTTTTCTAAAACCAGCTTAAACATCTGGAAGTTCATGGTTCATGTATTGCTGAAGCCTGGCTTGGAGAATTTTGAGCATTGCTTTACTAGTGTGTGAGATGACTGCAACTGAACATTCTTTGGCATTGCCTTTCTTTGGGATTGGAATGAAAACTGACCTTTTCCAGTCCTGTGGCCATTGTTGAGTTTTCCAACTTTGCAGGCATATTGAGTGCAGCACTTTCACAGTGTCATCTTTCAGGATTTGATATAGCTCAACTGGAATTCCATCACCTCCACTAGCTTTGTTTGTAGTGATTCTTTCTAAGGCCCACTTGACTTCACATTGCAGGGTGTCTGGCTCTAGGTGAGTGATCATACCATCATGATTATCTTGGTTGTGAATATCTTTTTTGCACAGTTCTTCTGTGTATTCTTGCCACCTCTTAATATCTTCTGCTTCTGTTAGGTCCATAACATTTCTATCTTTTATCAAGGCCATCTTTGCATGAAATGTTCCCTTGGTTTCTCTAATTTTCTTGAAGTGACCTATGGTCTTTCCCATCTGTTGTTTTCCTTTATTTCTTTACATTGATCACTGAGGAAAACTTTCTTATCTCTTCTTGCTATTCTTTGGAACTCTGCATTCAGATGCTTCTATCTTTCCTTTTCTCCTTTCCTTTACACTCCTCTTCTTTTCATAGCTATTTATAAGGCCTCCCCAGAGAGCCATTTTGCTTTTTTTGCATTTCTTTTCCATGGGGATGGTCTTGATGCCTGTCTCCTGTACAATGTCATGAACCTCATTCCATAGTTCATCAGGCACTCTCTCTATCAGATCTAGTCCCTTAAATCTATTTCTCACTTCCACTGTATAATCATAAGGAATTTGATTTAGGTCACACCTGAATGGTCTGGTGGTTTTCCCTACTTCTTCTATTTAAGTCTGAATTTGGCAATAAGGAGTTCATGATCTGAGCCACAGTCAGCTCCGGCCTTGTTTTTGCTGACTGTATAGAGCTTCTCCATTTTTGGCTGCAAAGAATATAATCAATCTGATTTCGGTGTTGACCATTTGGTGATGTCCATGTGTAGAGTCTTCTTTCATGTTGTTGGAAGAGAGTGTTTGCTATGATCAGTGCGTTTTCTTGGCAAAACTCTATTAGTCTTTGCCCTGCTTCATTACTGGTTGGGGCATAGACTTGGATTACTGTGATATTGAATGGTTTGCCTTGGAAACCAACAGAGATTATTCTGTTTGTTATTGAGATTGCATCCAAGTACTGCATTTCGGACTCTTTTGTTGACCATGATGGCTACTCCATTTCTTCTAAGAGATTCCTGCCCACAGTAGTAGATATAATGGTCATCTGAGTTAAATTCACCCATTCCACTCCATTTTAGTTCACTGATTCCTAGAATGTTGACGTTCACTCTTGCCATCTCCTGTTTGACTACTTTCAATTTCCCTTGATTCATGGACCTAACATTCCAGGTTCCTATGCTTTTGAACTGTGGTGTTGGAGAAGACTCTTGAGAGTCCTTTGGACTGCAAGGAGATCCAACCAGTCCATTCTAAAGGAGATCAGCCCTGGGATTTCTTTGCAAGGAATGATGCTAAATCTGAAACTCCAGTACTTTAGCCACCTCGTGCAAAGAGTTGACTCATTGGAAAAGACTCTGATGCTGGGAGGGATTGGGGGAAGTAGGTGAAGGGGATGACAGAGGATGAGATGGCTGGATGGTATCACTGACACGATGGGCATGAGTCTGAGTGAACTCCGGGAGTTGGTGATGGACAGGGAGGCCTGGCGTGTTGTAATTCATGGGGTCGCAAAAAGTTGGACACGACTGAGTGACTGAACTGAACTGAACTGATGCAATATTGCTCTTCATAGCATTGGACCTTGCTTCTATCACCAGTCACATCCACAGTTGGGTATTGTTTTTGCTTTGGGTCCATCCCTTCATTCTTTCTGGAGTTATTTCTCCACTGATCTCCAGTAACATAATGGGACCTACTGACCTTGGGGGGTCCTCTTTCAGTTTCTTATCATTTTGCCTTTCCATCCTGTTCATGGGGTTCTCAAGGCAAGAATACTGAAGTGGTTGCCATTCCCTTCTCCAGTGGCCCACATTCTGTCAGACCCCTCCACCATGACCCACCCATCTCTGGTGGCCCTACACAGCATGGCTTAGTTTCATTGAGTTAGACAAGGCTGTGGTTTGTGTGATTAGATTGACTAGTTTTCTGTGATTATGGTTTGTGTGCCTGCCCTCTGATGCCTCTCACAATACCTACCATCTTACTTGGGTTTCTCTTACTTTCGGCTTGGGGTATCTCTTCATGGCTGCTCCAGCAAAGTGCAGCTGCTGCTCCTTACCTGGATGAAGGATATCTCCTCACAGCCAACCCTCCTGACCTTGAACGTGGAGTAGCTCCTCTTGGCCCTCCTGTGCCTGCGCAGCCACTGCTCCTTGGATGTAGTTAAATGCTTTATCCTTTATAATGCAGGCAAAATATTTGCTGGATTTCATTATTTGCAAAGTTATAAAAGGCTTCCCATATATAGGTCTTTAGTTTCTTTAAGTAGGTATATTCCTATGTATTTTATTCTTTTTGTTGCCATAGTGAATGGAATTGATTCCTTAATTTCTTTTTCTACTTTTTCATTATTAGTGTATAGGAATGCAAGGGATTTCTGTGTGCTGATTTTATATCCTGCAACCTTACTATATTCATTGATTAGCTCTAGTAATTTTCTGGTGGAGTCTTTAGGGTTTTCTATGTAGAGGATCATGTCATCTGCAAACAGTGAGAGTTTTACTTCTTCTTTTCCAATCTGGATTCCTTTTATTTCTTTTTCTGCTCTGATTGCAGTGGCCAAAACTTCCAGAACTATGTTGAATAGTAGCGGTGAAAGTGGGCACCCTTGTTTTGTTCCTGACTCCAGGGGAAATGCTTTTAATTTTTCACCATTGAGGATAATGTTTGCTGTGGGTTTGTCATATATAGCTTTTATTATGTTGAGGTATGTCCTTCTATTCCTGATTTCTGGAGAGTTTTTTTTTTTTATCATAAATGGAAGTTGAATTTTGTCAAAGGCCTTCTCTGCATCTATTGAGATAATCATATGGCTTTTATTTTTCAATTTGTTAATGTGGTGAATTACATTGATTGATTATTTTACTTCTCCTTTCCAATCTGGATTCCTTTTATTCTTTTTCTGCTCTGATTGCTGTGGCCAAAACTTCCAGAACTATGTTGAATAGTAGTGGTGAAAGTGGGTACCCTTATCTTGTTCCCGACTTTAGGGGAAATGCTTTCAATTTTTCACCGTTGAGGAGAATGTTTGCTGTGGGTTTGTCATATATAGCTTTTATCATGTTGAGGTATGTCCCTTCTCGGAGAAGGCAGTGGCACCCCACTCCAGTACTCTTGCCTGGAAACTCCCATGGACAGAGGAGACTGATGGGCTGCGATCCATGGGGTCGCTAAGATTTGGACATGACTGAGCGACTTTCACTTTCACTTTTCACTCTGATGCATTGGAGAAGGAAATGGCAACCCACTCCAGTGTTCTTGCCTGGAGAATCCCAAAGACAGAGGAGCCTGATAGACTGCCATCTACTGGGTCGCACAGAGTAGGACACGACTGAAGTGACTTAGCAGCAGCATGTCCCTTCTATTCCTGCTTTCTGGAGATTTTTTTTTTTTTATCATAAATGGATGTTGAATTGTGTCGAAGGCCTTCTCTGTATCTATTGAGATAATCATATGGCTTTTATTTTTCAATTTGTTAATGTGGTGAATTACATTGATTGATTTGCGGATATTGAAGAATCCTTGCATCCCTGGGATAAAGCCCACTTGGTCATGGTGTATGATCTTTTTAATGTGTTGTTGGATTCTGATTGCTAGAATTTTGTTAAGGAATTTTGCATCTATGTTCATCAGTGATATTGGCCTGTTTTCTTTTTTTGTGTCGTCTTTGTCAGGTTTTGGTATTAAGGTGATGGTGGCCTCATAGAATGAGTTTAGAAGTTTACCTTCCTCTGCAATTTTCTGAAAGAGTTTGAATAGGATAGGTGTTAGCTCTTCTCGAAATTTTTGGTGGAATTCAGCTCTGAAGCCGTCTGGACCTGGGCTTTTGTTTGCTGGAGGGTTTCTGATTATAGTTTCAATTTCCGTGCTTGTGATGGGTCTGTTAAGATTTTCTATTTCTTCCTGGTTCAGTTTTGGAAAGTTGTACTTTTCTAAGAATTTGTCCATTTCTTCCACGTTGTCCATTTTATTGGCATATAATTGCTGATAGTAGTCTCTTATGATCCTTTGTATTTCTGTGTTGTCTGTTGTGATCTCTCCCTTTTCATTTCTAATTTTATTGATTTGATTTTTCTCCCTTTGTTTCTTGATGACACTCCTTTTGCATTGGACATAGAATGAGCGGAGGAGTCCCACATGCTCTTTATTCTCTTTTTCTCTTTCTTGCCGGGTCTGGGAAGTTGTAGGGGGTTGCTTCTGGGTTTCAGCACTGGATCAGAAGATCCTGGAAGGAGCTTCCAAAACAGGGGAGAGGTGGGTTATGTCTGCCTGGGGACAGAGGAAGGGCTGCTGCCAGGAGATCTCAGGTGTGAAGTCCCCAAGCTCCACCAGGGTGCCTGATCTACCGTCCTTCTGGATCAGATGCCTGGGTGGCAGGAACCTCAAACCTGCTTGTCCCGTTTCTCAAGTGACTCTTAAGCACACTGATGTTTGAGAACAATGCTATTAGGAACATTTCTCCCCAAGACTGTACGTATTTAAACCATATCAGCTAGCAGTAGGAAGTGCTGAGGTTTGAAAAAGAAAAAAAAAGAATGCTGGCCTTGAAGACCCTCCCTTCCCCCAACCCATTCATCAATAAAAGGGGATTAAGTGACTGTCCAAAGAGCAAACACTATGCAAAGTGGCCTTACCCATTGCAGTAGAAATGAGCAAATGTGAAATTGGCAGTTGATTTTGTTCTTTGCAGCAATCAGAGAAATCATAAAGAGAAAAATGAACAGTAAGATTTTTCCAGGACAAATAAACACTTTGCCATTGAGTGAAATATATTAAACATTAAAAAAAAAAAATTCTCTTGTTTCGAAACTCATTACTTCTGTTACCTACAAAGAAGATTAAAGCTTAAAACTACCTGGGAAAAAATTGGAGGGGATTAATAATCCCTTCCTCTGAGGACTGCTTGCAATTTAAAGGGAAGTTCTGAACAGAGTGCCAGGTGCCCAAAGGCCCTGAATGTTAGCTGAGATTGGACCAGGCATTGGAAAGAAGTACGGGTCCCCGTGTCTGCATCTTGAGCCTGAGAGACATCAAACAAGCTTAAAGAAATTCAGGCAGTGGCGCCCTGAAACTTGTAATCTCCATTACATATGTTTTCAATTCCCCACCTGGGCTCTTTATGGATCTGTTTTTTATAGGTATATACATATAGCCTTCAGGCCAGATATGTCCCACCTGACCCTCAGCTGTCCACTTGACATTTTTAATCAAGCATTTTGTTTTATTTAATGATCTTGTGCGCTTAGTCTCATAGGGCCTTGTCCCCTTCCAGTAAAGTGTGTGAGAAGCTGTGCTGAAATGTGTAAAGCTAAGGCCTTTTGTGGGCAGTGGACCTGCAGGGAAGAGGGAGGAAGGAGGTTTCAACAGTTCTTCAAGTCAAAAGAGCCTTAACCACCGTGAGAGTCTGCACTGCAAACTTTGTAGCCTGGGCTTGTGACAGAATGTATTAGAGTACTTCAACAAGATTGTTTCTTTTCTTCATTCTTGTGTCTGTCTTCCTGGGTGGAAGACACTTGTCAGACAGACTCACTGAAATACTTTCTCAGCACCAAGAGATGCCAAGGTATTGGATCCCTGTGAGTCGTTACTTTTTTTTTTTTTTTCCTGAAGCAATCTGAACACAGAGAACATGAAGCTTTGCGGGAGGAGTTTGTGGAGGNGAAGACACTTGTCAGACAGACTCATGAAATACTTTCTCAGCACCAAGAGATGCCAAGGTATTGGATCCCTGTGAGTCGTTACTTTTTTTTTTTTTTTCCTGAAGCAATCTGAACACAGAGAACATGAAGCTTTGCGGGAGGAGTTTGTGGAGGGTATATTCAGATTTGTTCCAGGTCATATAGACTTTCAGACTCAATCAGGGGATGAGGATGGAGCAGATGACACCCAGAGACTCATTTCCCAACAATGAGACCCCCCAGCTCAGAATGATCCCGTATTTCAGAGAATCACAGAGCAATGGCACCCCACTCCAGTACTCTTGCCCGGAAAATCCCATGGACGAAGAAGCCTGGTAGGCTGCAGTCTATGGGGTTGCTAAGAGTCGGGCACGACTGAGCAACTTCATTTTCACTTTTCACTTTAATGCATTGGAGAAGGAAATGGCAACCCACTCCAATGTTCTTGCCTGGAGAATCCCAGGGACGGTGGAGCCTGGTGGGCTGCCATCTATGGGGTCGCACAGAGTCAGACACGATTGAAGCGACTTAGCAGCAGTAGCAGCAGCAGCATTCAGTAGAAACAGAGTCAGAGTTTCAAAAGTGATTCGCACATTTGGATGATTAGGAGCCATTCTCACAAGTTTGGGGATCTTTTTTGGGGTCCAGCAGCAGGGACATTCTGAATGATAAAGCTTTTGGTTCCATGGATCCCCAGAATTTGTGAACCCGAATGTGTGGCCCTCAGGCCCATCTTCAGGTGATGGCAGTTCTAGGAAAGCATCTTCTTAAACCTAAAGGCTGAAATGAATACAATACACTCTTCTTTTAAGACTTCCAGGCATTAGAAAAACAAAACTCTCGGCTACTAATCAAAACTGATCGATGACAAGCAGCAGGCTGATAACTGTGCACTTCAGAAGAAGTAAAATTAATTAAATGGGGTGTTGGCTTTTTTTCCCCCTTCAACATCTGTATTGCTGCTGAAAATCTATACTTTTAAATGTACTTCACCACTGTTATTCATTAAAACTGCATGCAGCCTGTACTACAGGCATAGGCCACACTGAAAAAACTGAGCATCTCTGGGCTAATGTGCTGCCAGCAAGCAGATTGCTGTGCCTAGACATCTGAGTGGTACTGACCTGGAGGAGGGAGGGTGGTCGTAAGGCTGGACCAAGCCGGCCCCTTTTTGAACCTGGCAGAACTTGATCAACGGACAACAGAGAACTGATTGTTAAATTGGGTCTGCATTGAAGTGGCAGGGGCTTCGAGAGGTCACTTTCATATCCAGTGATGAGCCATCATTCAGCTCCTTGTGGCACTTGCTCCCTGCCTGGCCTGCAGCTGCTCAGGGGTCTTGAGACCCCTCTGTAGGATTCTCAGTGTATCGTTCCTTAGCCCTTTCTCCTGTGCCCTCTGCTCCCACATCTCGCAGCCCCATGGGGCTACAGGGCTGTCCCTGTCTGAGCCATGGTCATCTCCTGCCTTCTCTAGCCTGTGTTGGCTTTCCCCAGCCTCCTTTCTGAGTTATTTCCAGAATACTCACTGTCTAGGTGGGGGAGAAGTGTCCTTGGATACCCACCATTTTTCTAAGGTTCTAGCAAAGATAGATAGATGGGCCAAATGGCTGTGGTTACAAGCAGAAATTAAATTCCTGGGCAGTGTGTTCCCCAACGATGCAAAGCCTAGAATGATCCATTTTGGGTAGTGGATTCATAGCCACACTCACTCTGCGTCTCCAATCATAGAGAGCAGGTCCCTGCACTGCACTCTTGGGTGGTTCAGCTGATGTACTCCCAGTGACAGGGAGGCAGAGAGCAGGACCCGGCGATCTGGGGCTGCAGCCAAAGAGTTTATAGCACTGCAGAGAATTGCTTTGATGTTTCCTCTTTTGTCTTCATAATTCATTGTCGTGGTATATGCATCTCAAGAATATCTTTATCTGTTTAACAGATTCCTTTTCTCAAAAATCTTTGGGTAAAATTTCTGCTTTAGGAAAATATGTACCTCCCACTGTATCACCATCTAGGTCCAGGGTCAGAGTTCCCTGTCCGAGAAACATAAACACATCACAGTTAATTTTCACCAGTAAGGCAGTCATACCCATGGTAGCACTAGTGGTAAAGAATGCGCCTGCTAATGCAGGAGACGCAAGGGACGCTGGTTTGATCCCTGGGCCGAGAAGATCCCCTAGAGGAGGACGTGGCAACCCACCCCAGTATTCTTGCCTGGAGAATCCCATGGACAGAAGAGCCTGGCAGGCTATAGTCCATAGGGTCACAAAGAGTTGGACGCGACTAAAGCAACTGAGTAGTGTGCATGCATGCCCATGAGGCAGCTGAGGAAACTGAGGATTTACAAAGAAAGGTTAAATGACGTCATTGAGATCATGGAGATCTTGGGTTAAGTGTTTAGTCCCATACACCCATGTTCCCCTCTTCCATTCAATTAAAGTATTTTGTTTTCCTACCTGGAAGGCAACCCTTGTCACTCATAGAAGCAGCCAGGAACTTCTAAGCTGTTCAGGGACATCCAGTTTTCAGACTCTCCCCCAGCCCCGTCTCTGCTCCACTGTCCCAGCAGGCAGCAGCTGTGACAGCACCCAGCTGACCTGTCACTTAAAAGCAGCCGCTGGGAGTTCAGAGGGAATGGAGCCTCTTCCTTCCCTTTACATATAATTGGATTGTGGATGCAGCTGTTGCCTCCACGAAGCTAGCCAGAGTCTCAGGGGCCTGGGCAAGGTGGGGACCCTGAGCTGAATGGGGCTGTCTGGTAGGCTGGGGGCTCCCCTGTGGAGGACCCATCAGTCCCTGGCAGCCGGGACCAAGGCACAGCTCTGCTTGGCCTCCTGCTCCCACAAGCAGGAGGGCACCTGCTCTTCTTCAGGGCACCAGGCATCAGCCCAGCCAGGCACAGCTCAGAGGATGGGGCAGGTGGTGGTTGCACAGAGATGGTGGTCTGGGGCCCCCACGGCTGACTCCAGGCAGCACCTGACACAGGGCAGCAAGGAGTAGTGCGGGGCCAGGTCAGGGTTCTCCCTGCCCAAGGCCACAGCCTCAGTCACCTGGGTCAACGACTTGATGACGTTCAGACGACTGTTGGATGATATAAACTCCCGGCTGTCCTTTGGATCGGGCTGCCCCATCCTGCCAGGACACCATGCAGATGCTTTACCTCTGCTTCTATCTCTGACCCTTGGTCATCTCAAAACTGTTACTGCTCTTTCTTGTCACCCTGGTCAGTGCTGGCTGTTGCTTCTGTCTAGAACATTTCCCTCACTGGGACTACCTGGCTAAGCCCCACTCATCTGGCAATACTCAACCTGAGTGCCAGCGTTCCCATATACTTGCCTGGGAAATTCCATGGAGGGAGGAGCCTGATGGGCTACAATCCATGGGGTCGCAAAAGAGTCAGACATGACTTAGCAACTAAATAATAACAACATCTGATGAAAAAGTCTGTGCTCTTAACCAGCATGGAGTTGGTGCTCAGTGGCCCTGGGCATCCCACACAGCAGCCTGCAGGATGGGCTTGACTTGTACCACCATTTCCAGTCATCCCAGGCAAGGCTGGGGACCCCAGCTTCCCTGGGAGCTGAGATGCCCTGTATCCCCTCCTCCATGTCATATTTTCCACAAATTCCCAATCCTACCCTGTGTTGTTGCAGAAGAGGAAAAGATGAACATTGATACTGTCTGATCCGTGATGGCTTGTGTGACAAGGAGTTGATATATCAGTGAGTTTACTCCTCTTAGCCCGAGCAACATGGGGCCTTGTCCTCCCTGCAGGAGCCTTGACGTTGATGAATGAGACTTTCAAAGTCAGTCCCCACTTTCAGGAGAAGTCAGCTCTTCCAAGGAGAAGCCTGGTTGCTGGCACCAATCCACAGCCCTGCTGACAAGGCCATGTCACCTGGACTGGGTGCCTCCTGAAGCATCCTGGAAGAAGCAGAGGAGGAGGGAGAGGACACCATGGGCCTCTTCCCTCTTACTCCAAATCAGATTGGAATGCTGTCTCCACCTTGAGCATCCTGGGCATCCCTTGTTTCCTTGCCAACCCTGGCCACTGCCTCTTAAGAGGACTCCTCAGCCAGCCAACCAGAGCCAGCTCTTATTAAGTGCACTAAGAACAGCACTGCCATGGCCTAGAGAAGCTGAAGTGGCAGATCATCAAAATCTCACTCCAGGTCTTCTTTGCCCTGCGGCTGTGCGATTTTTAGCTCAGATCTGGACTCGGGCTGCCTTGATGTTGACGCGGTTTAGGATGCAGATGGAAGATGAGAGGCTACCATCTCTGCCCGCAGAAACCCACTCCCGTTTTGCAGTCTCTACGGGGATGCAGATGCTGTCAGGGGTAGTGGAGAGGGGCAGAGACAGACCAATGTGCGATGGGTTATTAGTTGACAAATGGACTTCCACTCTTGTTTCACTGGGGCTCCAAGCTGAGGACAGTGGGTAATAAGTTCCTGTTCACTGTGAAGAGAGGGGCGTGTACTGGATATTCCCCGACATGCCCCTCCAATTCTATTCTTCTCCACCCAGCTTCTGCAAACTGGCCTCTATAGCTAGTGGGAACTTGCCCTTGGGCTCTGGGCTGAATTCAGCCAATGGGAGGCACCTTCAAAGGGAAGGAGGAGAAAGACCAGGGTGTTTACTATCCTGGGTTGCTTCTCTGCTTGGGCATGCTTTGAGGGTGTCTGAATCTCTGTACTAAAGGCTGCAGTATCCGTCCAACAGCTCTGGGTCTCCCAAGGTTCCAGAAACATCTCCCTCCCTTTGTCCTTTAGACTCAAACTCTTTCCTCCTCCCTTGTGGTTCCCTGAACCCTGCTCATACATTTATAGTCTCTACAGCTCTCTTTAATTACCCCTCTGAGTGTGCCATCTGTTTCCTGCCAAGACCTTGCCTAATAGACAGATTGCCAGATATAACCTTAGACTGTCCACGAGGCAGGGAAACTATCACTGTGGCCCCACCTCCCAGCCACCTCAGTCCAGGTAGCAGGAGGCCTGAGACTGAGCATCTTTTCTGGGAGAACTCTGAGTTTCCCTTCCTCTGTCTACCTCCAAGATAAGAGAAGGAAGTTTCAAGAAGATCACATGTTGAAAGAGGAAGTTATCTACAAATCGAAAGAC